>VMDO01006664.1:0-92500 GCA_007922755.1 Pedetes capensis
AGATTAAAACCCAGAATCACATAAATGCTTACAATGGACACAGTAGTATTTATCTAAATTAACAGCCTTTTACATGATCTTTGAATAAATGTAAATCTTTGGAAAACTGCATTTAACATCATAAAATGTTCATTTAGAGTCAATTTCACATACATTCATGAGATATACATAAATGTATGTGATTAAATTGATAAATTATACTTACAAGCCTTTTCATAAACAATGTTTTTTACCCTCAGAGGCGATAAGGGTCATGATTTGGTGATTTGTTTTTCTCATAGAATTTAATAAGATAACACATATATATTACTCCTAATTTTTAATTGTATAATATTATAACATATATTTTCTTGTAGGTAGTAAAAGCTAGTACATCTTTAAAAAACAGCTTGATATGTTAATCTTCCTAAACGTTTCAGTAATTGACCCAATAATCATAATCGTCTCTTCTTTCGACCTTCTAATAATACAGATGTGTTATTAAATGTTAAAATACAGCACTTGTGGAAATGCCTGTTAAAAATAAATTAGTGCATAGGGACCATGAATGTACATTCGTATTTAATTAACCTTTTGAATTCATTCACATTATAGAATCCTTGCCAAATGCAGTTTAAAATTAAAATCATACTTTAAGTAATAAGAAACAAAATTTTTCAAAACTAACGATTCTTCAACTTTTAATTCATAAAAGCAAAGGGAAAAACAAAAGAATTAAAAAAAAAAAAAGAAACAAACAACAAAGCAAGCAAACCAGCCTACTGATTTGGTCAAATAAATTAACATTTACAGAATAACCACTTGTAAAATTAACAGTTTCTCAAAAATAGCATTGGTCCAGGAAAAAAAAAAGTTATCTCCCTAAATAACAAATATAAGTAAAAAATAAAATATGCCCAAGCTTTAAATATTACATGAACATAAACTATTACACAGTTTTTGGTTGTATTACTCCTCTGGTGTTTAGAAGATATGATAAATTCAGTCACTTCCTTGTGCCCCAGAAAATATGGTCATATTTTAGAAAGGCGATTTCTTTCATACTATTCCTACCATGAAAAATGCTACCTTTTTTGGCTAATACAAAGAAACCACAATTAACAGTGAAACCATAAATACTTTCTGTGTTAACCACAATGGCCTTTCCCATAGAGAAATGGCATACATGTGTTCTAAATGTGTTTGGTTTCATTTTGTATGGAAGGAGCTGTGGGGATGTTTTATCTAAGAAAAGAACATGGCATGCACATGCACAGCTTTCCAAAATGAGAAACAGTCATTGAATTTAATCGGAGTTTTGTCTGGGCCGGAAATTCACAATTAAGCTCCATGGGTGATGATTTTGGATTCTCTGGACAGGACTTCAGCATCTACTTGCCAAACTTTCTTGGACTCTCAGCACAGCACGAGGCAGAAGGGCCCTTCGCCTGTGTCGTGTTACTGAATCCGGTGTGACTTCGGGCCAATCTCAGCAGGCAGAGCCTTCACATATTTCTACTTTACCGGTTCAGTTTGGGTCATTCCCACACACGCCACTGACCACTGCTGTGACTCTACATTGGTTCAGGCCTTTTGTGTGGCTATTTGTGTTTCATTGTACATAATTTCTTCCACATAACTCATTATATGAACAGCAGGCAGTCTATGGGAATCTACGTATGGTGATATTAAAAGTTACTTTCCTATTTGAATATAACATGATCTGGGTGATTTTTATCAATGTTGTCCACACTCTGAGAACACAGAGGAAAGAAGATGCCCTCTCGAAAGATGACCTTCGCTCACTTCCATAATTGAGTCCCCTTGAAAAGGGTCTAAATGGAAATTAAATCAAATTTTGTTCTGTAGTTGTTTAATGGTTACATGTAAAATAAAGTGAGGAAATCAAATTGAAAATTAGAAATTGTTCAGAATTACTCTCTATCTAACTGGATTTGTGCTCGTAAAATACCACATCTAAACAAAATGATTTTCCCCCCTACAGACTATCTTTGGAAACTTTCTGTAAAATGGGTCCCACTAAAGAGGTCCCATCGAGGCCTCTGTTTTAAGTTTATCTTAAGTAACTTATGAAATTGCTTCAGAGAATAAAAAGGCAAACTTGTTAATATTCACAAGTTTAAAACAAAAAAACTGAACATTTGTTCTTTTAATCAGCTTTTTTTAGTATGCTAAGAGAATTACTAATTTTAAAAGAAGGAACCTATAACCTTTATGGCCCTGTAAAGTTTCTTATTAAAGCAAAATTCTGAATATTCATAGCACAGAAAGATTAATAAAACTCATTTTTAAGCATGAGACAGAGCTACTAGTTCAGCTATCAATTGATGGTTGTATGTAATTTGTGAATTTTTGATTAATTTAAGTATGGTTATGAATAATGTTGATGGTCTGTGATTCAAAATTAGGGTTCTGTTGGTTGGAGTTCATGAGGACAAGACTTGCCAGATGAGTGGGCATTAGTGGTTTAGAGGTAGGGCCCCCTTGCCGAGAGGAAGAAGTAATGGAATTATCCACAGCTGGAGGTCTTCATTTACTGGAACAACTGTCCATTTCTCATTTTATTTTGAGCTATGTAACATATTAAAATAAAACATGGAAGGTCTTTTCTATTTCTAATTGATTATCTTTTTAAACAGTAAATTCACAAATATAGAATCAAAAAAAACCTGTATTAATCTTTGGTATATTGAGTAGTAAGGAGCTCTGTTTGTAACTAGGGTAGCTACTCTCTATGTAAGATCTTATCAGATGTATACTACTAAATAGGTGGGCATTAGTGGTTTAGAGGTAGGGCCCCCTTGCCGAGAGGAAGAAGTAATGGAATTATCCATGAGAAGATTTATGATTTTAATTATGGCTAAAAACTTCAGATATGGCACATAAAAATATTAACCTAATGACAAAAACTGTAAACACTTTTGGTTAATAATCCTAAGGGGTTTCTTTAAAAGGAATAATAAGGTGAACACATAAAAAATGCCTAGAAAAAATTTTACTCTGATGATGTTAACAAGACTGCTTTTAAAGTTTCTGATGAAGGACATAATTAATTTGTTTTATTATATTATGTCTCACATCAGTATTTAAGTCAAAACAGCTTTTGCAAAGGAAAGGAATAGGGAGCAAGGAAAGAAAAACCTTGCTATTAGACATTTCAAGATCTCCCCCTGCTAAATAATTCATCTTGCATGGCAGAACGACTTTTTTTCACTTCAGTTTATTTCCATCTTCAACACATTCCACTTTGCAATACTAGCAAAAGAAAACAGATACAATTGCACCACCTATAATCAAGTTCATTTTTACTGTCAGGTGAAAGTTAAAACAACAATGTTTACAAACAGTATGTCTTATAAATGAAGTCTTAGAAATATATACTCTCGTCCTTTGCATTCACCTTACTTATAAAATGAATATAAGAAATCCTCTTTCCAGATGATTCTCAAAATTCACTCAAGGCTTATCATTCCCTTTCTAAATGTTGAAAGAAGGAACTCTTTAGGATTTATTGTTGTTGTTGATTTTCCTTTTCTGGTACTTGGTGATTAAACCCAGAGCCTCACACATATTTTGCAAGCACTCTATCACCGGGCTGAACCCCTTAGCTCATTTTTTATTTTTAATTTTTTAAATTTTGAATCAGGGCCTTGCTAAATTACTCAGGCTGCCTCTGGTCTCGAACTCATGATCCTCCTGCCTCGGCCTCCGCAGTTGCTATTAGAATAGAGAGAGGTATGTGCCACTATATAGGTCTTACCTCACATTAGGTTTTTTCCATCTCTATCTGGTGCTTCTTGAAGTGAGGCTAATAAACCACTTACCTGAGAATTTCTTTCTGAAACTTGCTGAAAATGCAGAGCACAATCACAGACATTGGGCCTGGGACTATGCACTTAACCCTTCCTCCAGGGCTTGCAGCTGGCAGGGAATTTGGAAATGCCTCATGGTGGCTACTCCAGGAGCACAGGGCCTTCTTAGCCTCCTTGTCCACTGCCCCTGGACCTGCACCCAGCAAAGAGGCACAGTGAGCAGAGTGGATGAAATGCACGTGATCCCCTTCCCTGACTTTGAGGACCTGCAGCCTCTCTCAGCTCACAGCTATGCAGAGGTAGTATCTGTGTCCTCAAGTTCATGTGCCATGCACAACACACTCAGTGCTTGGGAAGTGTGGGGACAGGCACCTTGCTTTGATTTTTACTAAGCTGTCCTGCCACCAGGAGAGAAATTCCTGGAAAATTAAAAAAAGGTTTTGTTTCATTTTGCTTTTGTTCTTTCAACAGTCATTGTATAAATATTTATTGGGCACTTACTCCATGCTGAATACCATGTTTAGGATCAAGTATGGCACAAAGAATAAACCAGGTATGTTTGCAGAGCACGTGAAGCTGCTCAATTCCTGGAGTGGTTTTCATGAGGGCTGACCCCACTACCCAAATTGTATTTTTATCTACTAAAATGGTGGTGCCAGAAAATTTACAGATTATATACATACTGTTTTATCATATACTTTCCTCTTGTGTTCCCTATAATCCCATTTGATTTTGTAAAATGATGTATATAAGTAGGTAACTTGTCTATGAGTTTATCAAAGGAGAATATTGGATCTGATACGGTCAAAAAACATTGAACTGGTGAATATCTAAATATTAACTTGAAGATTCCCTTAGCACCATCCAGTGTCATAAAAGTACTTAATTCTAAAAAGTGTAATTTAATGGATTAATATAATCTCATCAAGAACCTCCTGACTGTGTTGTAAACATTCCTCAATAAATTTTCCATATAGTTTTCAGATGCATGCAGTAGTAATCTCTAGCTTACTCCTATGTCCATATGACTGTAGGTGACCGAAGGATCTCATGGTTCATCAGCTAAATTGGCTCTGGTTAACAGGTACTCTATCCCCCTGAGGACATTCTGACCAACTAGATGGTGACCAATCTCTTAATGACTTTTTCAAAAATCACCCTGCCCCTCTCAGCATAGTTATGTTACCTAGAGCCCTCCATTCAAAAGGAAGCAAGCAAAAATTATTTTTTTAATAAAATAGTTGAGACATCCCACAAACAGGCACAATTGTTTGTCTTTTTTTCCCCATTTGAAGGACAAAGTTAAAGAAATGAAAATTACTCAGATGCTATTAAAAAGCAATAACAATTTTAGACTTTCCTTCATTGGAACTCTAAATCACAGGGATACTAAGAAAGTCCTACCTTTTCCTTAATGGAAATGATTGTGACTATCAGGTCTTTAGCCTGCAACCGTACCACTGTGACATCCAATCCCATCCAATCTCTGAAGCTAAGCAGGGTCAGGCCTGGTTAGTACTTGGATGGGAGACCACCTGGGAATACCAGGTGCTGTAGACTTGGGGAAGGACCAGGCAACCCACTCCCCTAAAACAATCAGCCATTGAAAACCTTATGAACAGGAGGGAAGCACTAACAATACTGCTTCGCCTGTTATATGTAGGGTTGCTATGAGTCAGATACGGACTCCATAGCACCTAAAAACAACAACAATCAGGTCTTTGAATAATCATCCTATCTTGACTTACACTGGTGCTCAAACAAAGGCACCTGAGCTAGCTCTTACATTTGCAAATCCAGGCACAGGAAGAATAATCAGTTTTTGGTGTCACTTGATACATTCTGCCAGCAAATGAAGAGGTAAGTGATCCTGAGGATGATGGACAGATGTCAGAGAACAGTGCCAACAGACCTTTGGTCAGCATGCTGTGTGAAGACAGTGACTATAGGTGGAATGCCTCTCCTCACCTTACCTCTGCTCCAGTCTGCCTCTACACTTGTTGTTGTTGTTGTTAGGTGCCATCAAGTCGGTATCCGACTCATAGTGACCCTCATAGGGTTTTCATTGGCTGACTGTTTTAGGATTGCCTTGGGAGTGGATTGCCAGGCCCTTCTCCCATTTTTGCGGTGCTGGGAATTGAACTCAGGACCTCAGAGATTGCAGCGCAGCTCTCTACCAACTGAGCTAAATCCCAGCCCATGGCCTCTACACTTACTGAGCAGAAACCTTCCAAATGGCTGGAACTTCACTTGCCTCAATGGCTACAGATTTAAAGGAAGGAAGTTAAAATAAGCATAAATAATTTAAAGTGCATTAAGCAGGAAATGCTTCCTTGGACTAAACTATGTTCTAAAGTTTACAAATTTTTTCCTCTTTGCAAGAAAAGTGACATCCATATTGTTTAACTCAGCAGCATGAACAGTTGTAAGGGGAAAATTTTAGAAGGCCTCTAAATTAAGGGGTCTGGAATATAAAAGACATTTTATAAAATATGAAGGCTTTTCTTAAAATTATTTTTATAAGTTCTGATGTCCTGGGCCTCAACCAACTTACCACATGCTTTGGTATAACCACCCCTATCCACATAATCAGTAGAAAGTAGAGAATGTAACATATTAAGATACAGGCATAGAACAGTGAGACATTTTAAGCAACAATCATATCTATGTGAAATATAGGGCTATTGCCCATGAAGGGATGGTGAAGAACACAGTACAAACTTCTACATTTTGTACAGTAGTATCTGGGCTATCTCATACATAAAGTGTGCAGGATTCTATAATATTTGATTTTCAATTATCCCAATACCCCTTCTTCTGGTTACTGTTTGTGGTTCACATGCTGCTCTTAAGTAAAGCTGCAACCCAGGAGAGGTGGAGATTGTGGGCAGCTTCAAAGCAATTTGCTCCTTGTCCAAATGGTGACAAAAACTGGACAATTTGGTAACTCTGTAAGCCACAGTGAGTCCCATTTCAGATGAGTTCACCATTCTGTCTGTTTCCACCCAGGATTTCCTCTCCCTTCCTTTTCCTTTTCTCCTTTGGAAGATAATGAGAGAAAAGGGACATCATATATATTTCCTCATGAGTTTCCCTCACAGAGAAATGATATAAACAAGGAAGAAAAGAAGAGGTCATCATCATCATCATCTGCCCTACCCTGCCCCAATTGAGATCCTCGGACAGAAGATGGCTCATCAGAAAAGTGCATGGTCTCAGGACTTAGCATTCATGTCATGATGCTGGTGAAGGGCAAGAGTGGCCCTTGCATAGCACTGTGGTTGGGGAACCTGATCCAAGTCAAACTCTTATATTGTCATTAGCTATTTCAGAAAGACATCCTCACTCCTCAAAAGTCATGTATTCCTGCAGATTCAGGAGGAAAACATGAAAAAAAGGCAATTGCATGTCCCAGATTGAATAAATTCAAATTAATTTTTATTTTCAACTATAAATACAGTAGTCACTAAGGCTTTCAGTCCTGCATCCTAATTTCACCTTCTGCTTTCTTCCTGAGTATTTAATGAACATATTACATCCTTCAAATGTCAGCTTAAGTCACATCTCTAGGGACATATCCCTCACTCACACCATTTAAATGGCTCCCTTGTCATAAACCTGCACTTTCTCTTTTATAACACTTGTTACAGCTGTATTTATCCAAAGTGTCTCTTCCCTTACAGACTGCAAGTTTCATGACAGCAGAGACCATATCTATGTGGATCAACACAGTATTTCCAACGCCTATTTGATTGTGGAGTAGGTATTTAATAAAATATGGTGGTGCATGCCTGTAATCTCAGTGACTCGGGAAGTGGAGGCAGGAGGATTACAAGTTCAAGACCAGAGGCAGCCTGTAACTTAGGGAGACCCTGTCTTATTTTTTTAAAAAAAAAAGGGCTGGTGGTGCAGCTCACCAGTGGCAGAGGACTTCCAAAGCCTGCACAAGGCCCCAGGTCCAGCCTCTCAGTACTGCCAAAAAAGAGTTGAAGGAATGAATAATATTATAATATCAGCTGAAGGAAAATATTTTTGGCCAAGGGACATAGCAGCAACTTCCTCAAACAATGAACAATAGGGCCATGGATGATAAAGATGAATTATAACATTGCTCTAAAGACTAAAATTGTTAACATCAAACACTACTTACAGGTTCATCTTATGTCAGATTTCTTTTGCTAGTTAGTGTCGATCATACTATTCTTTCAATTCTTTGCACGCATGGATCCCTTGACCACTGTGGGTGTTTTAAGGGGCTATTTCATTTGCTGAAATGTTCTCAACATCTCCATACATCTTGTGTCTATCCTTATCCTGGCTCACAGTTGAATTTTGTACTCATGTCTATAACCTTTCAATTCCCTAACAGACCACAAAATCTGTGAACCTGGGACAGTATCTCCTTCTGCTAACTGTAGCTCCCAATACCTAGTACAAAGTAGTCACCTGAAAAACATAGCTGCATGGTAAAAAATGAACAAATGAATGTACTCTACTCTGGCTAAAATCACACCACTAAAACTACGGTCTTCTTTTTGGTATTTATTAGAATGCTGTCTTTAGATCTATAAATTATTCTATTCTTTGTAAAGATATTTCCACCATATGGTGAAACAAAGGCAAAAATGTGTCACCGATTTCATAGATTTCCCCTTTGATCAAACCAAGAATTCTCAACTGATATACACCAGACAGACTTACAATTCCTGGATTTCTCCAGGAGTATGCCTAGTCTATGAGAAAGCCTGCTTTGCTTCCACAGCTTTGGCATTATAAACTGTGAATTATGATCTGTCATATTCTGTGGTTCCTAGTATCGAGTCTTAGTAGATACAAGCTAAATTACTACTCCTTTAAAGATGGGTCCAAGGTGAATTTGTTTAAGAGCTGTGTCAGGCATTCAGAATTATCCAGATTACTCGTGTTTTATGGAAGGCATACTCTTCCTCTATTCCATATACAACAGAGATGATCGCCTCACTGTTACCCATCTCAGGGTAAATGACTGGAATTGGTATTCTGATTTCTTATCTGAAAATGGCAAGGACTGACATCACCTCTCATCAGAAATATCTGAAATTGATTTCTTAAAGTGGGATGAAAGTGACTTTATGGATTACACAACGGCAGACTAGACACTGAAGTAGACTCAAAACAAACAGATAAAATTCACTTTGCTTAATCTCAGGAGTGCTCTGGGTGTGAGCCACTTGACAGTGAAGCTTGTTTCCTAGTGTCTTCCACTTTAACTCTTTTAAACCCCAGGTCATCTCAAAGTAGCTGTACCCACTCAGTCAACCCAACAGTCTTTTTTCTGTTCTGGGTCTGATTGTGACAGATATGTGGGAAGTTGACTTTGGTCACCAAACCGAGGCTATTCAAAACTGCTGACATGCCAGATGCAGGTTTACTTATAGACATATGTCAGAGGCACAATGCGTGCTCTGGCTCCCAAATGAGGTTTTTGAGTTGTTGGCTCCCTAGCTTGCAATTTAAACCCTCTAACAAAAGTATTCTTCTGGGTAGTGTGGGTGCAGTGTTTGCAAGCTTTAAGTTGTTTAAGCTGAGTTGCCCCACAAGGCAATTACTGGCACCATTTCACTATCTTTCTGTTCTTTTGATGTGGTATTCATTTTGTTTGAGGCATTTTCCTAATTTAGGAGGTACAGGGATTCTGTTAGAATTACCCCCAAGCCTCCTAGGTTTGGGGAATGGGTAGTCTCTGTGCAAACCACAGAGCCCACTGCATAAATTGAAACACAAAAAAAAAACAAAAAAACAAAAACTGTAGATCTAGCATAATGGAACCAGCATCTAGGAAAGAAAGCTGATGTCTACAGATTATAGTACCTTATCCTTGTTGGTTTATCACACTTTGCCCCCTTCTCTTCTGAGACATTGGAATAAATATTTTGAACAGCAGCAGCAAACAAAATAAAAACCACCCTGCTTTTACATTTGTGTTTGAGACATATTATCAGCAGCGCTCATTCAAACTTTACAAAGATCTCACAACTCTGGGAAAGTATCTTCCCAGTGTGTGAGCATAAAAGTCGTCACCTAGAAAAGAGAGAGCCGGGTGAGTCTCAGAGCTGAGTGAGTAGAAGTAGAACCAAGGCCCAGAGCATAAACCAACACATTCCTAGCAACAGGTCGGTGTCGGCCGTTTCTTTGATTTTAAAATACATCAAGGTTAGACTTTGGTAAAAATATGAAGTCCCATGGGCATAAGGAGAAGGGAAGAGTTTAAGTCACTTGGCTGGGAAGACTCCAGGTAGAAGTGGACCTTATTAATCCTCAAAAGCAGAGCTGCATTCAGAGACCAGTGAGGGCCAGTCCTTGAATATGAATAAAGACAATTTTTAAAAAATCTTTTAAGTGAATTCATTTTTGGAAAGAAAAGTATAGACAGACTTTAAACACAAATTGTAAGAAAAGGATCCATTTTCCTCATTTATTTCAAAGCAATCCACTTTGTTTCATTGGATTCTTACTACCATAATACAAGTTATTAATCTAAATTTTTAAAAGCTTAGTGATGAGAATCAATATGAATATGTTAAATAATTGTGTACCTTTAAATATTGAGCATGAGTATTAATAGTGGTCCAAAACAGCTAAGTTGGCTTTTCTTTGTAAAATGATTAAATCATTCTTATATTCTTGGTAAAAATGATGTCACTTGGAATAATCTCTTTTTTAAAAACTTGTGAATTTTTGAAAGAGCCTTTGCCTAAATATCTAGTTGCTACTAATATGAATTCAGGAAGCATGGGGTTAAAGAAGTCGCCTTTTTTTTTCTTAAATCTGAACAATTGGAATCAGCAGTTTGCATTATTTTAAAAATGAATGCTTAGAATCAGCAATTTTCTTGTGTTTTTTTAAGATCTTGAGGGGTTTTTTTTATTTAAAGTGGAAAACTACATTAAGTGCAAAGCAGTCAACAAAGAAGCAGCCATAAAGCCTAAGTATTCTTAGAGTTATAAAATATGTCCATTGTGCCAATTCCACTGCCAACAATGAAGTTTTAAGCATTAATATGCCTTCATTGCAGTTTTAATGCCTTAATATTGACTCTATAGCTCTTTTGGGTAATTTTGCTTTCTCTGGTACTTGAAAGGTGATGATGTCAGCGTTCTTCGCACTGATTCATATGCAGGTTGATGAAGCTGAGTTATTTATTGAGTTCCATTATATTTTCTATAAACATTAGTTCTCAATAAACAGAGACATTTAGCCGAGGGTTTATTTATTAAATAGGTACTGTACAGATGGTTTTGCCACACATGATGTGCTGCAGAGGATATTACTCAGGAATAATCAGCTGTGTTATAGCTTGGCTAAATTAATAAGATGATAATGATGAAATTGATGCTTTTGAGCTAGGCTTGGTAAATGGTTTTTGCATAAACAAACTGATAAATTTGAGAAGCAATTACTTGCTTGTCAAAGATAAAAACACAACAGGGCCCATTTATAGTTAGGTCCTATTTATTTTTAAAGATTGTACCAGATTTTATGTTTAATATGCTGCAATTAAAAAATAATACTTAAATGAAGAATAAAAAACAAACTTTCTGAATTCTCCTTCAAATCTGAAGCAGCACTGCTTGATTAGACATCAAGCAAACTTTTTTGCTTCATATCTGAAAAACAACAGATTAACATCCTACATAAAATATTTAATCATATAGGCACATTGCAGAAACAGTTGAGTGACAACTCCCTCTATTGAGTTTTTTACTCCCTCTCCAGACATACACACATTTAATAAGGGGGTGTACAAAAACTTTTTACCTGGCTCCCAAATAGCTAAGAAATGAATTGACCTAACTTACAGTGTTCTATAAAATGTACAGAATACCATAATTTTCTTAGACTAAACATTGTTCAGTATTTACTTGGAAGTGAAACATGAAAAATATATGCTCATTTATAAATTTACTGATACATTTTCATTACATAATGCTGGCTTTTGATACTACAAAAGTCAGAACTGACTTGTACTGTCAAGAAAACATTAGCTTCCCTATCCAGCTTTAACAATGTTTTAAAACCCCGAGGAGACCCCTTTTAGACTTCAACATGTCTACATATGTTCCATTAGTGTCAATGGGAGCTACATGTCAAACATACTGTCTACTTCTGTTTGTATGTAGGGGGTGTCTATTTTTTTAACCATATAAGAAGAACCTACAGGCAATCTCTGTAGATCCTATATATGTATCTTATATATCCTCTGCATATCATCTGTGTATCTTATCAAAAGGCATTTCATACTAAATAGCACCTTGCATTTTTCTTCTCCTTAAAGAGTCTATGATTACCAAAGATAAGTTTTAGCAAAATTTTACTACTTGGATATTTTGCTGATATCTACAATGAACTATTTGTCATATAGAAAGTGGATAACACATGTAAAAAAATTAAGTATTATAATTCTAAATGATAGGATAAAAATTTATAAATTGTGATACATTTATTTGTTAAAAAAGTTAAGTAACAGGGGCAAAGACCACCACTATTCAAAAGTAAAACATGAAGTCATCAATTGTGAGATAAAATCAAATGCTACTTTCATTAAAATTATCACCTTCTCAGTCTTTTTAAAAGAGAAGTTTGACTTCCTTCACTTCAAATACATTACCTTAAAGTAAATTAATACTGTGGTTGTTCAATATAAGCTTTAGTGTTAGAAGGAATATTTTTAATTTTATCATTTGTGTGATATAAAATAAGTTACACCAAAATGCTGTGTATATGCATGGTAGAAATCCTATTTCTCCGGGTGGCTGTAAAGCATATTTATCCTCTCAGGAAATACCAATAAATATAAAAATGTAATGATAAGAAATAAATAAGAGTAGGCAGAATTATTTTTAAAATACAGATTTTCATCACAAGAATTCATAATGCATCGGTCTGATATCAGAATGCCTAATAACTTGATATATGACTTCAGTTGTGATTTTTCTCCTCCTCCTTAATTGGAAACAACTGCTTCCCAAGACTAATTACAACTCCATTAAAAAGAAGGACGAGTACAAATACGTCTTAAGGAAACGTGAAAACTTTGAAGGTGAGTCCCCATAAACCGAATTAAGGGATGAAATCTAAACCATTCTGTGTGCTATGCTTCTAGAGACTGAGGCAGTGAGCATCAAGGAAATAAATCCAAGGAGTTTTCTAGTGATATCTAGAGGCAGGAAAGTATATTATATGGAAATGCCTTAGATACTGAATCCCACATTGATCAGCTTACAAACTGATTATTGTTAATAGAAATTCTCTGTTGGGTTTACAACATCATATCCTTTAGTGAAAATAAATTTGGGTAAGTGCTTAGCAGAAACTGGCTGCTGGAAACAGATCTGAATTATCTACCAGCGCTAATATGTATGTGAACTCTGCACTAAGCTATAATCTTGGTAATAATCTTACCTGATATGTACCATTTAGTTTATACTTTAAAAATTCAAGATAATGTAAATTACCTATAAAATTAAGAATGAAGGCATGCAGTAGAATGTCTGTGTCTCTTGTTTTGCTATTAAACATTGCAACATCTGAATTGATTTACCTTGGTTTCAAACGTATATGGTCTTATCCCACCAACCTGAGCATGTGGGTTTGCCCTGGCTTTTTATAAATACCCTGCAACAGTGATTTTTAATAATACACAGTAAATCCTGACAACTAATGTACATGTTGTTTGGTTCTAATACTGAAAGGATTTTTAAATATTTGCTACTTATTCACTTGGTTAATCTAACATTGAAAACAAAAGAGTAGTATTAAACTAAGAAAACATATCTTGGCAAATTACATTAAAACTTTCACATTCATGAAGTTGATTCTGATCAATTTTCAGTGTTGAAATATTAGAGATTTTTTTAAGAAAAAAATCTTTTTCTTAAAAAATCTTTTTCTTAAAAAAAACTTTTTCTTAAAAAAATCTCTAAGGCAATACTTCAGTCAAAAGTCAGATATAGAGAAAGTATTTTACTAGTCAAAAATCTTAAATTATTTTGGAATTTTAAAATTCTATTCCATGTGCTTTATCACATTTTGTCAACATATACTAATTTATACTCAGCATTTTTTACATTTAATAGTCCTATTTTAAACACCAGTAATGTACTCAAATAATAAAAATAAGAATTAAATTATGCTCTCTTTTCAGACATATTCTGACAGCTATTTTTAGGTTTATAACTTTAAAATATCACTTTTTTAATTTTCATAATAAGTTACATTTTGAAAAATGGCACTCAGAAACATCTCCTCATTTCAAATATATGTAAAACAATTCTAATGTATTTATTTACAGTATCAAAATATAATCTTGGATTTTCATATTTATAAAATCCTCTCCTTTGTCTTAAATAATTTTATTGGTTAAAATAATCAAAATCACATTCATGAAATAAAAAACATTGGATTGAGCAATGGTGATATTATAAACTCTAACAGAGAACATAGAAATTGCCCTTATAAACACACACTGAAGCAGGCTCATCGGTTAGAAAGCTAAATTATGCTGATTACAAAGCAATTGTGTAAGATAGCTTGCATGGACTGGAACACTAAGCAACCGTTCAAAATGATAGTGGGAGAATTTCAAGGGCACCAAGTAGAATAGAATTACAAAATTCTGCTACTTTGTTGCTTAAAATCTGTTTCTTTTATATTTACCCCTTGCTTTACTCCTAGATGTGACTATATGTCTCCCATAGACATGCATTCATTCACTCATTTACTGTTTGTCTTTTATTCATTTACTGAGAACCTAATATGTGCACTGCAGGGGTGCTATAATGTATCAAGCAAGGGCCCTATCTGCAAGGTGGTCAGGACAGAGTGGGAGTTAGTTGAATGTAAAATGTATGCATCCCAGCACAACCAAGCTAAGTATGGTATGGAAGAAAAATCCACTAACAGGCAGCCATTGAAGTAATATGCTCAACTCTTCCACATTCATGAAAATGGAGGCACCCTAAATCCAGGGAGAAAACTAGGAACATGAAGAAGCCTGAGCCTGAACTGATAAAAGAATGTGGTGCATAATTAAGAAGAAGATCTTTCATCTCAGCACATGTTCCCTTGGATAGGGAAGGAGAAAGCTAGCCCAGAAGTCTAGTTTTTACCCTTAAGAGAATGTGAGAAGGGAAAGAAGTCAGATGTCGGACAAATAAATAAAAATTTTGGTTTCAATGTTAGAAATGTCTAGATCTTCCAAAAATATTGTTCTTTTATCAGTAGGTATTATATTCCATTTATATCCCTACAGGCTTATTTATCGAAGGCAACAATGACTTCTCTCCTACCCCATTCATCCCTCTGCATCTCTGCTGAGACTCCCAATGAAGGTGCCAATTAGTGCCAATTGTCATGATGTTTTGAGATGTAGACACCTGTCTTCTAATAACTGGACTGAGACCACCAACTCATTTCACACAGACCATCAAACAGACATCAACTAGTAATGGCCTACATTTACTACCAATCTGGGCTAAAGCCAAGGCCTTCTCCCATGGAACTGCTTCAGCATTCTCAGTGACAAACAGCAAGTTCAATGTGTATTCACTCCTCTCTCATAAATGTACCAGTGACTGTGACAATGGCTGCCACTAAATAATTATGGCTCTCTTTCATTCTCTATGTTACCTCCATATTTGAACTTTGTAGAGTCAGCCTTTCCTAAACAAGTTTTCTCAATATCCATTGAAGTGAAATGCAGATTAAGATTTATGCACAACTTTTTTTAAAATATGGAAACTAAATTTGCATATTCATGTCCCACCATAAGACGAGGAGGTAATGAAGGCCTGCTGTATGTTAAATTCCAAGAAGCAAAATAAACAGTATCAACCTCAGGGATGCATGAATTCCATGTAAAGTTTTTCATAACCATCTGCATATTGTAGTTCTCTAAAATAATCTTGAAAGTAACTTTGGAGTACTTAAATAAAAGTAGATTCTTAGATTCCTGCATGTATTTCAGATTTTAAAGGGAATTTGTACTTTTTCCTCATGCATTAACCAAAATTATCAAAAACACACAAAGAAATAGTTTAGAGCAAATCAAAAGATTTGAAAAAAAAAACAACAACTAAGAGATAAAGTCCCAAAGAAGTAAGATTCCTCATAGGAAAACACAGGGAGACATCATTTTTCACTCCAGTGGTAAGAAGTACAGTTGGAGTAGAAGTTAAGGTCAGTTTTGAGAGAGCTAAAGGATTTGTTGGGGTGGAATGCCTCAGGGAGATTAACTGGCATATTTATGTAAAATATACCTTGCATAGAAAGCTGCAAGCAAAAAAGGCAATTAGAAGATAGTAATGGTTGCCTAAGTAAAGCTCCCCAACATATCTTTCAGCTTGTTGTGCTGCACAGGCTTACATGTTGCTGTCATGCTGAAAGCTATGCCACCAGTGTTTTATTAGATAAAAGCAGGGCTACCCATGGTGGACAGGTTTCCACTGAGCACCCACACTAAGACACACTAGGAAGAAGGACCTGGCAGCCCACTCCCAAAACAATTTACCACTGAAAACACTATGGATAGCAGAGGAGTACTGTCAAATATAATGCCAGGAAATGAGCCCCTTCCGGTTGGAAGGCATTTAAGAAATGACTGACAAAGATTTGCCTTCTCAAAGAAGAGTTAACCTTAATGATAAGAATGGAATAAACTCCTTGGGACCTCCATTTGCAGATGTGGCATGACTTAGAATGAGAAGAAATACAGTGGTTGTAACAGTAGGCTCAAACATAAAAATATACCATATACGTGGCCTAGTGTTGGCTAGTGTTTCGTTCTGTTATACATAGGGTCACTATGAGTGGGAACTGACTCCAAGGCACCTAACAACCACAAGAAAAGTAAAAGCTGGGGGTAGGGCTGCACGTATGTCAAGATTGATGGTTGAGATGGAGAATTATGAGAGAGATTACAGAACTAGAAATAATGAGAATTGCAAATTGATTAGCAGAGGAAGAAAAGAAGGAAAGAATACAAAGTTAATCTTAAGAGGTATTCAGATGCCTAGAAAGTGATAAGCTAGAAAAAACGAAAGCAAAAAAACCAGAGGAGGACATGTATAAGATGAACTCAGTGGGGACATGACCGTTTCAAAGTACTATAGAGAGAGTAAACCAAGGCTATATTTCAGTCTACTTTGGAAGTCATCTGAGAAGATGTAATAATGAAATACAAGAGATAAATGAATGTGCAGGAGAGTACAGAACTAGAAGAAGAAAAGACAGACACATAGTCTTTAAAGCATAACCCTACCCTCTAAAAAGCATTATCTAACCATGGAGAGAATTATACATTTTCACAACAAATCCAAAATAGAGTTAGAAAGTAAAAGTAAAGTACATGTTAGGAACACAAAAACATTTAAATCCACACCAGCCTGTTCTGTATAATATAATATCTCTAATTTTATTATCCCAGAACTTTCTGAATTTTGAGTCATCAAAGCTGAAGTCTGTCAAATATCCCTATAGAGCTGTGGCTCTCAAACATGAATGGCTTTGTCACCCAAGGAACAGTATCTAGAGACATTTGAGTTTGTCACAACTTGAGAGGACCTATGGACATCTAGTGTATCTAGTGTGTAGAGGCCAGGAATACTGCCAAACATTCCACAATTCCCAGGACATGTCCACACAACAGAGACTTATGTGGTCCAAAATGTTAGTAGGGCCAAAGCTGAAAAACTCTCTTATGAAGTTATTTCTCTTTTGCTTATTTTTATGTAAGTTACATGGCTAGTAAAGTTCACCACTGAGATGAGCTAATATATTTGTCTGACTGTTATTTGGATGCTTAAGACAGCTATTCAAAGTACAAATAGAATGCTAGAATTTTCTAGAACTTTCTACCATCAGGAAAGTACTATTCATAACATTTGGATAAATACATAGTTTTAAGCATGACTTTAAAATTCCAAGGATTTAAATGCCCAAAATTTTCTGATAGTAATTCTATTTTCTAAGTTTCTATTTTCTCAAATTCCATTAACCAGTTCATTCTTTACATTTACAAGCTATTAAAATGTTAAGATAACTTAGTACATACAGAAATTTACCTCAGATAACTTCACTGATAACTTTCCTCCTTAATACCCTATAACCTCTTGAGTACTTATATTCTGGTACATTCTATTTGCTTTGTTATTTATGTCCATGGGTCTCTGGGAACACTAATTTTGGTGACATTGCCATCCTTGTGTAATTATCTTCAGTTGAAGCCCTCTCAGGGCTTAGGAAGTCAGCCACGGAACTATTCACAGACATGATTTATAGCTTATAAAAGCACTTCTGTGACATCACCCTACTCTAGGACAGTCCTGTGATAATATGTGGTACCTCATAGCACATGTCAGGAATGATTTCCATGTCAGGAGAAGGAAACTTGGGTTGACAGAGGTTACTGAGGGCTGGAACCAAACCTTGAACCCTGGCTGTCTTCTTATTCTTGATCCATTCATCCACATAGCCCACCTAATGGTAATGAACACATCTAGTGCCCCTTGTTCCTAACTCCAGGCCTCTCATTCCCACCAGGCATCACTGTGTCTCTATCTCATGTGGCACCAGACAAAATAAATTCTTCATTTTGGAGGTTGACATTAAAGCTAAAAATCAGACTGTTTCAAATGGACAAGATTTTGACTACCACACTTTTTCTGGAAGGAGACTTAACCAAACCATTCAATTGGGGCTGGAAGACTGTTTTAGGCCATCCTTCATTTCTCCGTAGCACTAAATCTAAGAGTTTAAGGGGGAAAGTCAGATTGCTGGCTTAAAATACTAAATGTGACAAGATCTCATTTACATGGATCTCTTTGCCGGATAGTCACAGAAGAGTTTGGGTGTGAGAGAGAATTCTGCCAACATACACCAACATTTGTTTCATCTACTAATGAGGGACCCCCCCCCAAGTCCCCATGTTTCCCAGTCTCTTTCCTTTTCCACCACCACCAAACTCCCCTCAATGAATTGGCAAATGAGTCAGTTAACGATTTACAGTCCAGAGCTATAACAGGAGGACGTCAAACACTAGTTGGGATCCCCTCTGAGTCATACATAGAGAAGTGGAAAGCACTATTCATAGCTGATAAGAACGCATAAAGAACATGTAGAAGAGAACCAGAAATGGCACCTTAGAATTTATTGAGCATGTTTTCAGCTGAGGAAACTGAGCCTCAGAGAAAAAGTATAAATTATAAACATTGCAAATATATAAAAAATGATGAAAACATCTCCTGTCCATTCCCTTTCTACCTATTATCTTTCATTCTAGTGCACAAAGTGCCATTTTCTCTGTATTCTTTTTCCCCATTGTAAAGTTGACTCTGCCTCCTCAGTGTTTTAGGCTTCTTGTGGCACAGCACTGAAATGTATTTGGGTTCATTTAATGCATAGTCTTCTGCTTTCTTCCTAGGATTAAATGTGGGGCTAGTGTTAAATTTTGGACTACCTGGCTTTATCTCTTATTTATAAAGGAGAAAGACTTTAGACAAAAGACCTAATCTCTGTGGCCTCCTTGTCCTCATCATTATTATAGTGATAATATTATTGCTGTTGGTAGATGCCCTTGAGTCAGATCTGACTCATAGTGACTCTCATAGGGTTTTCATTGGCTGATTGTTTCAAAATGTGGTGCTGGGAATCAAACCTGGGTCCTCAGAGAGTACAGCATGTTACTCTACTAATTGAGCTAAACCTCAGCCCTTAGTGATAATAGTAATACCTATCTCATAGATGCTGGCAGAGAATAACAAGAGATCACATGTGGTATGCCTGTGTACATTATCCACATCCAGACATATACAGTTAGCACTGTGCCAGACACACAGCATATGATAAATAAATGCTATTATGTCAAAGGAGCTAGGGTTTAGTTCAGTGGGTAGAGCGCTGCTACACACTCTCTGAGGACCAAGGTTTGATCCCCAGCACTGAAAAATGGGAGAGGACCTGGCAGTCCACTCCCAAAGCAATCAGCCATTGAAAACCCTAATAGGGTTCCTATGAGTTGGACCCAACTCAAGGACACCTAAAAACAATGTTATGTCCAAGAAGAGTATATTTAATGATCAAAATCCTGTTTTAATTAAATTCAATGAATATATTTATGTCAGAAACCAAGCCACCTAATGGCCTTGCTGGGGAGTAGAGAATCACAAACCTAATGTATAGTAGAAACTGCTCACTGAGTAGTACTGGGGGCCAGGGCCTTTGGAGGAGCTTTTGCTGCTTTGTCCCATTTGCTGCTTACAGCCATTCAACCCCATTTTTCTACTTGCACATCAGAAAATAACCAAATTTGAGAAATATATGATTTGCCCTTGGAGATCCCTACAGGATAAGATTCTGGCAATAACACAGGAAAGGAAGTGTCTGTCCTTGGAGGTTTCCTGTCTAAATCCTTTTGCTTTTCTTCTTCTAGAATGTGCTCAGCCCTGGAAAGTGAACAATCAGGTTACCAACTTACACACACCATGAACGAGAGGGTATTGTGATACCTGGGAGTAAAATGTGAAGGTCCTGGTCTCTCCAACTCTTCTGTTCTTTGCCTCAGTTGCTGGGGAACTGGGCATTTGACCCCTGCCACTTATTTGTCATAGCCTGTGTACTCCACAAACTTTGGATTTTCGTATCAGACTTTCATGACATGTATTTTCCTGCTTAATCATATAACCACTATTACTCTTAATTTATGCATCATTTCATTAAAATGGGGTCCATTATAGGCAAAGTCAAGAATTTTTTAAGTTTGCCAGATGTATGCTATCCACACAAAAGAAAATTGAGACATTTTTTTAATGGCTCACTGCTTCCAAGAAAAATCTCTTTCATACCATGTGTACTGCCTTTGGGAATCTACACTAACGTATAATCACATATTGCAGGCATCCCATTCTATGGGAAGATGGAGTTCAAAGGAATAAGGCCTGGAATTTCTCATAGCATTAGAAGTGTGGCCGATGCTGAATGGCAATATTGATAGAAATAACAATGCTTTAATAAATATCCTTATTGCCTTTCTTCTGGGGAGAAACTCTTTTTAAATGTGTGTGTGCATGTGTGTGTGTGTTTGTGTGTGCTTGTGATATGTGCTTGTTTTTTTATAAAGCATCTAAATAAAATTGGAGAGTATCTTATCCAGGAAGCTCTAATGTCAATCCTTATTTTACAAGCACCAAAATGTATATCACAAGAAATTGTCATTCATCATGACACTTCACATGTACTGCATTGTTTTAATAGAAAAATCTAAAGTTTCATTATGTTAATGTTGAGCAATGAAAATAAAACATCATAAAAAAATAAGCACTCTTTGGTGATTGGCTATAGCAATTTTCTGTCAGCTTCAAGCACAATACAAGCACAGTGAATGGAGAGAGAACAAACACTAGGAATCCAGCTGCACCAAAAAGATTTTACTGGATCTCTGGAAGTCTAGTGTTAATAAGTGCCAGCCCAAATAAAATATAACTTCCCCAACAAACTATGGAATAATTAATTTCTCCAGATAAGAATTCATACAGTCATTCTTCCTATGCACCAACACTGAAAAACAAAATCTATCCAAATAACATTTCTCATTCAAAGTGATGGGAAAAGTAATTCATTTACTATTCAATAGTTGATATGGCTCAAATTCAAAACAGAAGAATATTACAGAGCAAATGCAATAGAGAAGCTACTCAATAATCTGTTGATTTTTTTGCAGACAACACAAATATAAAATTGATGTGTGACTAACAAGAGAATCATCCAGCATATAATTTTGCAAAGAAAATATAACTATGTATATAATACTGTTATAAATAAGCTTAGATATTTTTGTAGATGAACACATATTTATTAGAAAAATAATTAAAAATGTAGGTTGGTATGAGAGAAAAATACCTTAATCTTAAAAAGTAAATTTTTTCTTCTGACATATCAAAATTTCCACACTTAGAAAATTTAATTTCATTCATACTTTTTCCTCTTTACTTTTTACTTAAAGCTCCTTTATTATAGCAATTCCCTTTGGAATAAAACAAACATTTTTCATGTAATGTGGTACTCTATCCAAGATATAATATTTATCTTATGATAAACCTATAGTGACTAATAAGTATATATTGAATTGAGTCACATTTGATATTTTTATACAAAAATCTCCCAGAGTAGGCCATTCTATTTGAAGATAGATTAAATAGCATCCCCCTGCCACATGCTAAAGTTCAAAACATCAATCCATTTATTTACAAACTACTTGAAAGGAAGAAAGTATATGCAGACTAAATATTGAGCCAATGGCTTAATTTTTTCAACATATTACTCAGGGATAATAAAATTTATACAACATTTTTTAGGAGATTGTTTAAAAAAAAGCTTTACTTTTCCCTTCCTGAGTCAAATGTGTATATTATTTATTGATAAACCATACTTTTGCACAGAAAATATCTTGGAAAAATTTATTTTTCCAAATAAAAAAGTTTAGTTATTACCTAAACTCTGACTTTATGAAATGGCGTTTCTTCTACTATTCCAATTTCTTTATATACCAGAATAGTAATTGTCCAATAAAAAGCAAAACATGAAAGAACTGCCCAAATTAATTTTATAGCATATCTATTTATATAGCTGATTTTTGTTTCATTTTGCCTCTTATGAGTCATTGAGCATTTTGCTGAGGCCATGAATGAAAAATCATCTACTACTTATTAAGGTCCATAAGCAGTAGGTATCTGCCTTGTGTTTTATATGCTTTACAATGCTGAGTTGCAAGATATTTGTATTTCCCCAGTCTTCTGAGAATCTCTATGTTGCTACAAACCTCTCTGCCTAACTATTTCTGACTGGTTCTCTTACACTCATTCTATAGAAATGAGTACTTTCTACTCTGCAAGAAGACTAACATTATCTTACCTAGGACATATGACCTCCTCTTTTCAAGAGTGGTTATGTTCTGCAGGAAAAAATTAACCAGTGTCCACCTTGCAAGAGTCTTAGGATTTCTCTTGGTTTTCAGGAATCCTGATCTTTGATAGTACCCATGTTTCTGCTTCTCTGATGACAAAGAAACTTCTGTGACTAAACCGTTGGCCCAAAACCTGTCTGGTGTCTGCAAAGATCTGTCTTTGTTCTGTTGTCTGTGCAGATGACACTCACATGACTATATAGAAAATGTCCTAGACTAGAGCTGTGTGCACATAAGTAAAATATTGTTGAATAGTGCCTAAGGAAATAAAAGAACATTATTTTAAATTATCTTGATCATAAAATCCAAGGAAAGATTTGGCAATATAGCAGAAAAAAATCTCAAAACCAGTTATTCCTTTTAAATAAAAACAAAAATGAGAAACAGTAACTATTAGAAATCCCACCTGGTGCTTTTCCTGTGTTAATGATGCTTCTTAAATTGCATGTGGGTAAATGGTAATTTTGCCTCACACCATTAAAAACTAATGGAACCCTTGATGATAAGAAATGCCATAGCTAGCTTGTTGGAAAACGTTTAATTAATAAAGTAATAAAATTATTGTAAACTAGTGCAGTTTCGGGGAGAATTCAATGGGATATAAAAGAGATAAAACATCCTAGAGAGTTTGTATAGGAAATAAACATTACTATATAAAATACCATATAAAGTGAAGGAGGTTTGTGTCACACAGAATTAAAACTAGCTGTTATACTAATAAAAAGATTACTCTTTCAAGAAAAAAAATCCAAGAAGGCAGTTTATAAAAAGCTATTTTCAATCATCTATGAAATTGTCTAAATTATACCAGGAGTATAATATAGCATTTTTCCATAAGTTGGAACTCAGAATTTGGTCATAAGATAGATAGATAGATAGATAGATAGATAGATAGATAGATACTAATATATGTGTGTTTGTCTTTAAAATGGCCAAATAATTGGTTAAAATAAAAACAGTAAGTCATTCTTTTGCCATTTAAAAAATAAGTTAATTATTTAGATTATCTCCTACACTTTTCCAGGACACTGTAAATTTGTGTCAGAAAATGGGACTTGCCCAAGAATCCCAAAAAGGACAACTCTGAAGAAATATCTTTTGTTTTTCATTTGGACATAAATCACTAAATAACAATAACAAAAATATCCTAATACCCTGTTTTCCTTGACCCCATAATACAACGTCCATTTCTTTTTAATCCTCTAATCCTTTTCATCATTCATTCTACTCTAACACTATAGTTTATGTAAGGCACAAATTTAAAATTTGGGATGTTTAGTCAAATTAACAAAGGGATTTTAAACTTTAAGTTACCAGCTTTATAGCAACAGTGAAAGTGACCACTGTAATGATAGTTTTCTCTACCTTCTTTGTATTTGTAGATATAGTAATGATTCTTAGATCTTTCTCAATTCAAGTTTTCACATGTTCATGTAAGCTTAGATTCATGCATTCACTCATTCATTAATTCTACAAATATTATTGAGCAACTTCTGTGTTCTATCTTCAAACACTTTTATAAAGCATGGAACAAAGTGTCCTTGAGCATTAAAAGCTTTGTTTATTCAGGTAAAGCAACAAGAAAGTTCTTTTCAGAATTATACTAGTATCTGTATATGGTTGATCACTAGTCATAGGCTAACAGTCATAGATGGAAGCCTAAGGTTTTCAAATATAGATACCCAGCAATGTTAAAAATATCATTAGACAACACATTAGTAATTTGAATTTTTATGTAGACTGAATTTAAGAAATTTTAGCTCACCAGACATTTCATTCAGAAATTCTTAAATCCCATGTATATTCATTTGTGTGTGTGTGTGTGTGCATGTGTGTGCTTCCAGGTGTTCAGATTACTATAGACTATATCTCAGAATATCAGCTCCAGGAATGTACAATTGGAATTACCAAGACTCCATTGTGACCATTCACAAGGCCCCTCTTCTCCATGTTATACCAAATTTGTCATTGAGCTCAAAAGATTGTAGCTTTGGAATGGCTTTCTCATCTTTCCTCCTATTCATCTATACTCAGATGTTAGCTTAGACCAGAAAAATTTTTCAGTTGGCTTTCTGGTTTCACCCTCCCAAATCTTACTTCCTTCTAATGCTGTTTTACTGACTAGTATTTCTAAAAGACTGATTGAGTTATGTGACTCTGCCTCTAAATCATTGTGTAAATTCTCAAAGCTCTCCTAAAACCCAACTTCCTTAAAAGCAAGGCCTTTGAGCATCTGGCTCGGCTCATCTTCCCCCTATTGCTGCTTAACTACCCTTTCCATAGCCTCCTGACATCCAATCTAGTCAGATCTCAGAAGCTATGCAGGGTCAGGCCTGGTTAGTACTTGGATGGGAGACTGCCTGGGAACATGGGGTGCTGTAGACTTGGGAGAAGGACCTGGCAGCCCACTCCCAAAACACTCAGCCATTGAAAACCCTATGAATGACAGACAATAGTCCTGAGCAAGGCACAATGTTGGGGAACATTTCATCTGTTGTACATAGAGTCAGTGTGAACCTGACCCAACTTGATGGCACCTAACACAGCAATAAACCCTTTCCATATACACCCTTATGGCCAGATAATCACATACTTGCTCCTCTGATAATACACCAGGGTTTCTCATGGATGCTTGTGCACATACAGGGAGTGCCAAAAATGCATACATTTTAGGTATTAAAATTGTAATACTCAATATACATCAATAACAAAAGATACAAGTCATGTTTGACTTCTGCAATTACAAGAGGTACTCAAAGTGGTTATCATCATAATTCAATTTAACTTTGAAAAGTAATATACAGATAACATCTCTTAAGATGTTGTATACATTTTTTTTCACCAAGATACTGTTCCTTCTGCCATGCAGCTTTCCTTTCTTCTGCCTCCCTCACTCTTCTTCCTTAGGTGCTACTTCTTCCAGAAAGTATTCTTTGAATTGTTTCTCCACAGCTTTGGAGTATAAATAACCCTATGGGATCCTTCAGCCCATTATTCATGATGAAGGCATCCTGCCCATGTTATATGGAATTATAATAATGTGTTTAATAATATCTTGCATGAATGAAACCCCCCTGAAGACAGGGATATGTCTGACATAGTTCTTAAACATAGTAGATGCTCAAGAAAATTTTTTGAAATGAATGAATAAATAAATGAGGAATGTATCAACCTGCAGCCTGCAGTTGTAGCCCTGTGGCATCCGATCCCGTCAGATCTCGGAAGCTAAGCAGGGTCGGGCCTGGTTAGTACCTGGATGGGAGACCGCCTGGGAACACCAGAAGCTGTAGGCTTAGGAGAAGGACCTGGCAACCCCTTCCCAAAAATCAATCTGCCATTGAAAACCCTATGAACAGCAAAGAAGCACTGACAATAGTGTTTCCCCTGTTGTACAGAGGGTTGCTATGAGTCAGATACCGACTTGACGGCATCTAACAACAATCAAGCTGCAACCAGGAAACCTATACATAGCTAAAGGTTTTTATTGGTAATACAGAACTGAAAATCATAGCTGACTTTCACTACCCACTTAATGAATAAACCAACTTTTAGTGCTCTAGGTGACCAGAATCATTTTTTTAAAAATGAAAGTAAATATATTCCCAGTGAGAGTTGCAGGTAGAGGTTAGTACCAAAACACCATCAAGTATCCATAGTAAACTGCAAGTATATGAAATAGTTTTGTTATCTATCCTGATTCGTAGCTGAAAGTCCACATGTTGTTTAAAATAATGTTGTTTCTAGTGACAGTCAGACAAAAACATGTTCCCAAAATAGGCTACTAAACTGGAGGGAATCTCTTTCTGTTGCAAAATGTCTGGGAGTGCGTATGATTTGAATAGCAACAGCAGCTTTATGGTGTGATGAAGTTAGTCAACACACGATATAGCTGTGGATTTGAATGAAATAAAAGCAGAAGGCAGATGGACAGATAAACCTAGCCCAAAAAAAGGAAGAATAAAGGAAATTCAAAGATCAACCAAGAAGCAAAAGAAGATAGAAGGTAATTCCAAGGACATTTGGATTTCAAAGGACTCTGGATAAGCAATAGGAGCCATGCTTATGTCCTGGTTCTGAAGTACAAAGTGGGCACATCCTCCTCCAGTTTTGTGTGTGTGCCTCTGTGTGTGTGTGTGTGTGTGTGTGTGAGAGAGAGAGAGAGAGAGAGAGAGAGACAGAGACAGAGACAGAGAGATAGAGAGAGTGGGGTAAGGGAAGAGAGAGACAAAGAGAGAAACACAGAGAGAGAGAGAACCTAATCTTTCACTCACATCTAGCTAGTTTTTGGACTGCCTCTATCTCATTGCACTGTCACAACAACAACATCTGTCTCATTTACTTTAGAGTCAAGTTCTTCAAGTGGATAATGTAAAATTATTATCTCCCACTGCATTGAGACTTTGGACCCCAATACTCTGGCAGCTACAGCTAAGGGATGCCTTGTAGTCTTCTTAGTTGTTTTCTCCGTGGCTTTTGACATTTACTTATCATCTCCTTTTTCTTTACATTTTCTCCTGATTTCCCCCCCATGTCTTTGAGCATTCCTTCTTAGTCTCCTTCACTAGTTCTCTTCTACCCATCATTTAAGATTAGGCCCCTCCACCATACCCCTCTACTACACACACACACACACACACACACACACACACACACACACACACACTCTTACTGCCACATGAGGAAAGAGACTTCTTGCTTCACTCTTCCTACCAGTATCGGACAGATTATCTCAGGTGCTTGGACATACCAAGAGGAGATGTATACATACTATATAAAATCAAGGTAAGGATTAATGATCAGGGGAGAAGTGTAAACATTGAAACTTTCTAAGAAGTTTCTTTCTTAGAACATTTCTAAGAAGATAACAGGTGACAAAACTTCCTTAAAAGGTTATTGAAGAGAAGAAGGTATAAAAGTGTTAGATTCCTGTATTCCACAAAAAGAAATCAGTTAATATCTAAAACTGGAAAGTGGGAAGTCTGTGGATAAGAAAGTTATTTTAAATGTGGTGGTAAATGCCAGGAAAATAAAAAGTCCACTAGAAGAATTGAAAGTGTCTAAAGAGAACTGTAGGAGAGGCAAAGGTCTGTTGGACAAGGGCTGCTGTTTGTCATAAGATCCCTTACCATTTGGCTTTTTAAACTTCATGCACATTCATATAAAAGCTGACAAGGGTACTATTCCAAAGCCACCAGTTTCTTCAAATATAAAATCAGTATTTTGATGTAAAATTTGCCTAAATGAAAAAAGATAACTGGCACCATTCTAAAACAGACCTCCAAGAATGGAGCAATAAAACGGAAAAAATTGCTAGCATAGCAATTGAAGGGGGAGACGAAGCGAGAACTGCTATCTGGAATGATAAAGAATTAACCGTGTATTCCTTTTCTATTAAGCACAAAGCTGTATTACAATAATCAACCCCTAAGTCTTCAGAATACCTCTGTTATAAGCAACTCCCATGCTAACCAATAGGAGTCTCCTAGGTAAAAATCTGTCTGCTAATTCTTGTTTCTGACATTAAGTCTATCCTAAATGTATTGGATTCTTAATTTGGATGATAGAATAAATAACATAGCCTTCTCTTTTAGGTCACTTATTCTGGCAGATAACATATCCAAAATGTGTCTCTCAACTCTATACACATTAAACATAAGAAAAAACAAACTTGAAATCCCAGCAATTTGAAAGGCCAAGGCAGGAGGATTGAGTTTAAGGCCAGAGGCAGCCTGTACAATTTAGCAATCCCCTGTCTCAAAAAGTAAAAATAAGGCTGGGAGTGAGGCTCAATGGTGGAGCATTTGCCTAGCATGTACCAAGTGTGAGGTTCAACCTCCAGCACTGAAAAAAATTCTGAGTAATGTATTAAGGACTGAATATTTACATATTTCCTTTGCATAAAATGCAACGTTGTGGGAGAATTAAGCATGGAACTTTCCACAGACTTGTATATATTTCATCCTGTAGGAAGTATTCTGTTAAATCCCAGTGTGACATCTTATAGAAGGTTTTACAAGTGTTATTGGATTCTAGTACCAATAATTGGTCTAATGTACCTCCTTTACAGGCATTTCTGATTAAAAAACACAGAAGAACAGGCCAGGGGGTGGGAGAGATGAGGAAGGAGCACTCATTACCAATCTCAAACTAAAAGGTAGCTATAATCCATAAACGATTGACCCAATAGACAGAAACGTCCCTTTGTTTTAAATCAATTAACATTTATACATGAGCCATAAAAAGCCATCATGCTTATAAGCCATTATAGTGTATACCTATTGTATTGATTAGCACACAGTTATTAATTAATGACATCATAACTCTCAAACCTCTTAGAGACTTTAGTGCCTTAAAGAAACATACCACCCATCAGAGCCAAGCACTATACTTGACTCTCTTCATAGCCTTGAACAGAACTCTGTTTTCACAGACCCTCTGTGTCTCCTTCTAGTGCATCAGTCAGCCTGTACCACATAGCGTGTCCCCCAAAATAACCCAACTCATCTTACAAATAAGCCATAAGGATCTGCAATGACATGATAATTTTAGCATTATTTGTATGAGTGGCAATAGCATATTAACATCTCAATGTATACCCAAGATGAAAAGTGAGGGAATTTGTATGATAGGTACAACAACTGCCATCTGAAGCCAAAGGTCCCTTTCATCCTAAGTACCTTCTCACTTTATTGCTGAAGGGATATAACACAGCAAGGCCAGAAACTGCATGAAAACAGTCTACACAGTCTATAATATGTCAAACATACTTTCTTTAATGCAATAAAACCAGGATGATAATTTGTTAAAAATATTTTTCTTCCTTTTATTATTTTGTTCAAGCTAATAGTCTCTGTAGAATAAAATGTCTTTAAGACTTTGAGAATAAATTATTAGTTCCACTTTCTGCAGAGATTTAAAAGAACTAGAATAAAAGCCTAACTCATATAGTCACTTATGCTTAAATACTGCAGTCTGCTAAGGGATAACACATTGTCACAATGATAAAAGTTATATTAAGTGCACAATGGATTATAAAGGAAAAGTTACCCTGGGGGATCTTAAATCTATTAAAAATGTTAACATCATATTCCTATCTAAATCAAATTAACCTCTAAAGAGGATAAACATTCCACAAAATAACTATTATTCAACCTGTCTTCCATTAATCATGAATAAGTGAGTTATTTCATTTTCTCCCTAAAACTGATTAAATAATACAAAAATGTCATTAACATTTCTTCTTTACTCAATTTCATTTTGTAGTTTAAAAAAACTTCTCTATGGATTTTTGTTGAACACAAGAATAAGATCAAACCACCTGAATTAAAATTCATCATTTTTCTACTGCAGTGTCCTAGAAAAGTATTAATTGTCCACGGTCAGAATCACTACAAAAAAATGTTAGATAAATTTGTGTTAGTGAAGCTTGTTGAGATTGACATAATGTATAAACACATTAATTGTATAGTATTATCTCCCCCTTCTACATCTTCAAATACCACTCAGCCTGGAAAATGAAATAGAATGCTGTTCAAGATGACATACTTATTGTTATCACTATTATTATTTTTCCCTCAAAAGAACACTCTCATAGTAGATTAGAGACCAATCTGAAGTAATCTGAAATGGCAATTTACACAAGAAAGGGTAGGGAAAGAATGGGTTAAATAAGGTCCCGGTGTCTGGAGCTTACAGTAGAAATCAGGTGTATTTACCTTAATGAAAGATTTCAGTTCACAAGACAGTTTTTTGTATGGATTTTTTATTTTTATTTTTATTTTTTACCACAACAAAGATATGCTTATTTCTTCATGAAGGAAGACATCTTTTTTTTAATGAAATTGGCAGCGAGGTTATGTGTAAGGCAAATTGTGACTGAGCCAATAATCTGTCATTCTTACCCTCCAGAATGTTCACATGAAGATATAAACAGAAAAAGAAGCCACTTCATATGTAAAGAAAAAGGAAGAACACTCTTCCTCCTCCAGATCTCAAAAGCTTGGATTCACACTCCCAATCCTCTGAGGGAAGGGTGAGGTGAGCAACAGAGAAGGAAGGAAGGAGTGAGGGAGGGCACACCAACCCAGGGGAACACACCGCCAATGGTCTCATGGTGGGACCATGCAAAGCCTACACAAGGTACTGGTCAGCCTGAAATGCTGGTCTCCTTTCATTGAAGACAGGAAATCATAACACACTATGGGGTCCAGACACAGGAAGAAACAGAGCTTCACTTCCAACATCACTCTTGTGTGCTGATCTCTGGGGTTCATGTCACAGACCTAAGTGCCACTCTACATTGCAATCTCAAGTCAGAGCTGTCAGGTGATTAATGGATTCAGAATGGATTTGAGATGAATTCTTCCCTCACTTTCCTTTCCTTCTGTAATTTCAATTTTTAGTTTTCAATGAGTGTACCTTCAGGGGAAAATCCACACGTGGTTGAGTGGTTGAAAACTACTATTCAGTGCTTTGGACACATCTCTCTATCTTGGTAATTATAGACAGGTTAAATAATTTAAAAAGAATACATTTGCTGACCAGAAAAAAAGCAGTATATATAAAACACATACACTAGCTAACTAGTTATTTGGAGCAGATCATCTCACTGGCACTAATCTTGTATGTCACAGCCAGACAGTTAACTTCTGTGGGTCCAGGAACCTCTCTACTAAAGATCTTAGTTTATCGCTCTTTTTTTAAAGTTAGATTGAAGCTTACTTAGAATTATTTGTAGTCTCTTACTATTCTGAGATCATGAAGGAACAGAGAGCTCAGAGAAACAAAATTTATTGAGCATCTGTTTTGTGTCAAGTCATACCATCGGTGATTTGAGCACTGGTCCCTCAGAACAGTACCCTTATTTTAGAGATGAGGATCCTGACACCAAGGGTAAAAGTTGCTTTAAAAAGTGCTATTGGCTAGATTTGAACCCAGATCTCTCTGATCCCAAAACCCCTTTCCTCTCCACCCCTCCAGTCTGTTTTACCTGCCCTTGCCTGTAATCCTTATCAGAGAATTTTGTGCAGCACAGAACTAAGTATACTGTAACCAGTGAAGAGAAAATACAGCAAGAGCTCCTAGGTTTTTTGTTGCTGCTGTTCATACTCCTTTAAAGCATGGGAATTCAGGCAGATAATTGTGACTCATGGCCAGCTCCTTATTATCTAGCATAGGACTTCCTGGAATATAGTAGGTATCTACTATTCACTGAGCTTTCTTGACAAACAAAGAAAGCCACAGCCTAAGGGACATAGGTCACCTATCCATTATAGTTTCTCTCAATGATCAAGAACATTGCTCTTCCATTAAGACTATAATGAAGTACTTAAAAATCAGTCAAGATAAAATTAAAAGCAATTAGTTAAGCCTCTCCAACAACTTCGAACCTGAAATTTAAAAACAACAAAAAATGGCAAAATTAAAATTGATAGCAGCATGAATTTTCATGTACACAAACACACCATATAGCCATGTGTGCTTTAAGGGAAATGTTCCCTATCTTGTGAAAGAGAAGCAACTTGTTATGATTTGTGCACACTTTCATGAAATACCAGAGAGGGGAAAAAACCTCCTGTCACTTGTCAGCTAGTTCAGTTACTGCTGCTGTAGAGGTACCATAACATATGCACGGCCCCTTCTGAAAAGGCATCAAAAGGGGCTTTGGTAAACTCCTGTACAAGCATATCATATGTGCTAAAGCCAAAATGACTTAAATTCCACTCCCTGACGGATCCGCACATCAGATGCATAACTGATTAGTGACAACTGCCACAGAAACAGAGAAAATGCTCACTGTTAAGATGAACACATGATTCATGCAGGAATGCGATCAGGATGGCATGCTATACTTTCTGCATGTACATAAAGTATGTTGCTCTCCTAGGAGAAAATTCTAGTCAAAGAACTGTGTTTTTAAGTACCAAATCCTCAAAGTGACTTGGACATATTTCTTCAAGAATGCTCATCAATGCCCCTCATTTAATGTGTTCATTATTAAGACTCAGAGAAGTACCAAAGTATTTCACCTTTTAGTTAAAAATAATTCACACATAAATATTCCCCCAAGTGCCCACTCTGCAACGTGCACTTCACCAAAGCTTAAGTGGCAGGGAAAAGTGCATACGAGAATAAAGAATTTAAAATGTCCATTGACTGAATTATGTACATTACTTCATGTTGAGATTTTTTCAAAGATGTCAGAAATGTCAGATTTCAAAAGCCCCTTCAAGAATGAGTTACTTGGGCCAAACAGAATTAAAGCACCAGAGGAAAAAATAACAATAGTTACCACAGATGTAAAAGACAAAACTGCAAAGCCCTGAACTCTCCAGTTACTTCATATTCATTTGTTCTTCAGGAAAACTACATGAGTATTTCTCTACCATATGCAAAACCACGCCACATTTTAAGAATAATAAAGAATTTAAGCTAAGCACAAAAGAAATTTAAGTGTCTCCTTTCAAAAAATGTAAAAATATACTAAAGAGATGATTTCCACAATTTCTCACATTAGCAAAAATTATTTCATGTGTCCATGCTTTCATTTGATTTTTTTCAAAAGATGTCTCTATGTTCTCAATAAGTTTTTCTCTCCATGAAGGGAGACATGATTCATTTTATGATGTCCTTCTTCTCAGACCTGTCACTGAGGTCTCCAGATATAAAGAGGTGTATGTTCCAGCCCGGGATCTCTGGCATCTGACTCCACAATTCTAGATTACTGCTCTTCCAGTCTCCCCACCAACCCAAGTCTTAGTGTAAATAGTTTTGGTTATCAGTTCCTTAGGGTTTTTCTTTTCCTCCTGAATGCTTACCTCCTGCCCTCTACCTACCCAGCTCCAAAAGCTGCCAACTACCAAGCTCATTGGTTCCCTCTGCTATTTTCTCTGCCCACGCCAGTCAGAAGGAAAGATGTCAAATAAAGAAAACATCTTAGATCAGCCAATCACAGTGTCTTAGGTGTCCCTCCTAGGCAATGTGACCACTGCCAGCCCAGAGGAGACCTGTCTAGTAGGGTGTGAGGCTGGTCTACTTGGAAAGGAGAGACAGTGGACCCCAGTAACACACTCATTTCTATTCCCCAAAAGATCTTGGGAAGAAGAGAAGCCCCTCTGCCTCCTCTCTGTGCTCTAAAGCCTGTTCTTTTCCCTTTCCTTCACCCTCTCCCCCATGGCAAGCTCAGGGAAAGTAGCTGGGATGCCCCAGGGAGCCTCGCCTTGCCCTTCTCTCCTCACAGGCTGCTCTGTCCCACACTTGCCCTTGCACTGATTCCTGGGGCTTTGCTTACCACCACCACCCCCACCCCCGCCCCGCTCCAGCCCCTATGCCAATACCACATTCTGATTTCTGTGAGCCAGCCAGCCACTCCAGAAGGCTATGTATTTAAAATTTTTCATTCCAGAAGAACTGAACATAGATAAGGATGCATTTTATCAACCCAGCGAGAAACAAACACCAAAACAAAACCCTGGAGCAACTGAGTCACTTTCCTAAAGTGAGAACCCAGAAAGCCAAAATTCTAGGCCTTCGTGCAGCCTATTCCTCAGGATCTCACTTATGAGGGGTTGCTTTTGCATTGTTCATTTTGCAAAAGAAGCAAAGATCATGTACATTTTATATAAATGTTGTTTAAAAGGCTACTTCTTATCACTCCAGCCATTGGCACTAATGCCCTTGGTACTTTGCTCTCATTTCTTGCCTGGTGTGTTTTTCACATGTTTTCATCCCCTCTGCTCAGTACTGTAACACATAATGAAGGTTTCCAATCTCTGCCGACATTATTTGCCAGGGATGGTTCACAGAAGACATAGCCAACCTATGTGAAGTATAATATCTGAAAAAAAATTTCAAACTTAGAAGAAAGAAGCTCACAGGAGAGAGTATCACTATTTTTTCAAAACTAAGTCAGCCCACAGCCAGTTAACAGCTCACCAGAACATTACCTCCTTGTAGGAGCTGGCTGTCTTTTTCACCAGTGCCTGATGTTGCTGTGGGTGGTAAGGAAACAACAAAAAGCAATACAACAAACTAACCTGTTGATATTTTGAACAAGAAGGCTCCTGATACTGAACCAAGCTAAACATGAACTATAATATAATATTTGGGGCAATATTCTAATGTACTAAAAAAATCCCTTAGGGTTTAAATTCTGATCTCTTCACTTTTGATAATTTTTATGATCCAAAATAGTTCTCTCTTTAATGTAAAACATATCTCCAACCACCTACTAGTTATGAAAGCCATTAAATTCTTGCAGATTGAAGGTGGAAAAATAAATTGTGTGTATTTTAGACCCTGAATGATCTTCCTATAGCAATTTTAGAACAAACTATGAAGAATTCTGCAATTTTAATCTCCTCAGTAGCTTCCCATTACTAAACAAGCAGAGCGCCACGGTGCAAATGTAGACGTTACATGTCATCTTGATCTGCTGCTTTTTTCTTTCATTAAAGCTTTAATGCAGCAATTATGGCTACGTTGCCCTATAAAAAAAGGAAAAGGCAGTTTACTTTAAAAAGTGAAATTGCATAGCCTACTATTTAATTATACACAAATGTAAATGGCCTATTTTTCCATAACTGGTTATTACAGCACTGTTTTACTTTCTGAGTTTTCACAATCTCTAAAACCTACAAAGCTTCCTGCTATATAATTGTTTTGTTACATTATTGTTTTCATCTTATTTTTTCTTTTAATGTGAGTGCAGCAGGATAAATCTTGGTTTTAAGCCAGCCACTACTTCATCTACTTAAGCTTTTATAGATGAAGATTGCTGTAATTATCAGAATACCCGCTTATTTCTGAAGTATTATCCTGGCAACCTGCTGGCATTTACAACCAATTAACAAGCTTTGCCATTAGTTGCATAAGGGGTATCGCAGAGTAAACCCATTGTGTGCTAATTTTCTATTTTAGATAATCAGTTTGGCCATCCAGAATGGAAAGAAGAAAAGAAAAGGTTTGACACTCGGTGGCAGACATGTAAAAATTACTGTGTGCCCCCCAGAGACAAAGGTATCCTGCAACTCAATGATTGCTGTCGCTGTCACTATTGGTTCTTAAGTATTTCCCTTTGTCTCTTTTGGAAGAAAAAAAAAAGTAGGGATTCAGCAAAGTAATCATGTCCTGTCTCACACACTCTGTCTTTTAAAGCTGACTAGCTTCCCTTTCTTGCCTGCCTATAATTTGACCAAATTGTACAAGTGTTAAACACCTAAAAAAAGAGAGAGAAAGAAATTGAGTATGAGTTCTTCAGCTTTTTTTTTTTTTTTAAACAATGCCTTTCAACCTCTTTTACCCTCCCTTCCTTCCTTGCTATTAGAATTAATTAATGTGTAAGTGTTCTCCAGCTGAGTGCCTTAAAGTTAGCCAGCAGGCTGGGCTTAGTTAAAGCAATGTGTTGCCATTTTATTGCTCTGTTTAAACAGTCTCTGATATTAATATGTCCCCAAATTTGGTCTACAGCAAGACAAGGAGTTGTAGTTACATTGAAGCTCACATTCACGGCAAGAGGGTAAATGAATCACCAGCCTGAGAACTTTATTGTGGAGCCAAAGGAGACTTCTAGGATTTGTGTTCAGAAATAATCTGGCACTCTGAGTCTTGGGCAATACTAATAATTATTTCATCACAACTCTGTGTTTATTTGAAAAGCTTTCCTAAAATCTGCCTTCTCTTTCCCACTCTTAGATGATAGTGACTCAAGTGCAACTCTGGTCTCTGTAAGGGAGAGCAAAAATTGTCATTTTAAAAGTACTGGTATTGCCAGGCATGGTGGCACACGTCTATAATCCCAGGAACTCAGGAGGCAGAGGCAGGAGGATCGCAAGTTCAAGACCAGAGGCAGTCCGTAATTTAGCGAGATCCTGTCTCACAAAAGTAAAAAAAAAAGGGGGGGGCTTAGGGTGCAGCTGAGTGGTCCAGCACTTACAAAACATGCAAGCGCGAGGCCCTGGGTTCAACCCTCAGTACAGCAAAAATAAATAAATAAATAAATAAATAAATAAATAAATAAATAAATAAATGAATGTATGTATGTACTTGTATTAATCAGCACCTATACTTGGCATTGGTAAAGGTCTTTGGTCACAGAGTTTCTTAAATTGCCACGCCAGTCTACAACTTAAAAGCACAGTCTTTGGCACCTCCAGTGTTAGTTAATAGATGATCTCTACTCACAGTCAAACTTGGCTTTTGGTCAGATCAGCATCCTCCTTGCTTTACTGAATGTCTGGGGGTATATCTAGGACAACAGATTTGTGTAATACTGTCTCTAAAAACAGGAAGCTGCTTTACCAGAACATTAAATACCTTCACACACACACACACACACACACACACACACACACACACACACACACACTATCCCTCTATCTCATGCATTAAAACTTCTAATTTCTTTTTGTCCAATACTATGGTCATAGATGCAGGGCTGTATTATCAGAGCATGACATCACTATAATAGATGTTTTGTCATAGCCAAATTTGTAACTCATTATTCCATTATATTTGAACATATTCCAGCAAATGAAGACATTATGCTTCTCACAAACATACCTTGCTAAAACAGAGAAGAAATGTTCTTTTAAAGGGGTGCTATGTTCTCATATTATTGTAAAATTCTTATGAAGAAAATCCTTGCTAACTTTCCACTTTTGTAGCATGAGGACCTAAATGCTTGTTTTGTGTACAGAATTACCCTCTCTCAACAAGAAAAAAAAAGGAAAGGGGGCAGAAATCAGCTAAGAGCTTTGAGGGACACAAAAGTATAGAAAAAAATATTGGAAGTGTATTATTACTATGTCATGAATATTTGAGGTGCCAATGTTAACTTTGTCATAATTTCTCTGGTTATTTGCATAGTTTGTTTGTTTTTATTTGTTTGTTGTGGTGCTAGAGATCAAGCTTAGTGCCTCTTGCATGACAGACAAGCACTGTACCATGCACCTACCCAGCCCCAAATTTTTTTTTTTACCCTGTGGTACTGGAGACTTATTTCCAGCCTCCCAAATGGTAGGCAAGTGTTCTGCTACTGAACTCCATACTGTATTAAGTATTAAGACAGCCTCCTTTTTATTTTTTATTTTGAGATGGAATCTCGATAAGATATACAAGCTATTTCTGGCCTCAAACTCATGATCCTCCTGTCTCAGCCTCCTGAGTAGCTGAAATTACAAGAATGTTCCACAGTGCCCAGCATCTAAAACATTTGTTCTTTAATCATTATTGCTCTCCTGGTTTCTTATATTTAACTTTTTCTGATTTCAAAGTTTAATGAATTGAATTTCAATCTTGTTTTATCTGTTGGAGCCATAGCAAAGGCAGAAAGAAAGGAGGAAAACCATCCTACTTGTCTTCTTGGAGAATGCTAGAATAATGGTTTCAGCAGGCAAATGGGAGGAGCCATCCCCAAGTCTTGGCCTCCCACAAACGACTTTATTTACTCTCCTTTTATGTGCTCTATGTCACTGCATCCCAGAAGTTTTAAAAAACAAGTTTTGTTCAACAAATACTTAATCTCATTGATTGCAAACATTATTTCTGGAGTGCAAGTTTTTCTCCACCTTTTTCTAGCTTTGTGATTTTGCTCAAGTTACCTCTTGATACTCCATTTTCTCATCTGTAAAATGTGAGTGGGAATAACTATGGTGTGGAGTTTCCCTAAGAACCAAATGTAATAATGCATGTAGAATGCTTAGTGAAATGCAAAGCACACAATAAATACAAATGTGATTTATTGTTGTATAAGTTTACCTGAATGCTAGTCACCCTAATCTCTATGGTACTATTGACATTGATCAGGACAGGAGTCTTTCCCACATAAAGCTTATACAGCCAAGTAAAAGTAACTAGGAGAGGACAGAAAGAAGAATTTAAGAGTTTTCCATCATTTCTCCCTGAGCATTAGTAGAAACCAAGACTTACCACTTTAACTTTTGTCTGATAAACAATTAAGCCTTAGTATAAAAAGACTATAGCCAAATAGATCTATTGTCAGACCTGATATACCAGGAAATACAAGCATAAGGTTCTATAATCATTTTTTTATCATTTTTTAATTTTCAAAAAATTCAGTAAATGAAATAAATAGCAGTTGTTAGGTGCTGTCAAGTCGGATCCAACTCCTAGTGACCCTATGTACAATAGAACTGTTGTACATAGTTCTGGACTCTGTGCCACACACACAATCTTTTTTATGTTTAAGCCTACTGTTGCAGGCACTGTGTCAGTTCATCTAGTGGAGGGTCTTCCTTTTCTTTGTTGACCTGCCACTCTACCAAACATGATGCATTTCTCCAGGGATTGGTCCCCCATGAAAACAGGTCCACAATACATAAGATGCAGTCTAGTAATCTTTGCTTCCAAGGAACACTGGTTTATAAACTACCACCAGTAGACTGAGTAGAAAGTGTTTCCCATGGAAAGTTTCTTTCCCTATAAACTCTATGAAGCAAAGGCCCTATCATTTTTGCTCATTACTACATCTCTAGAACTCAGGTGGTGTTTTACACAATAATTATTTGGTCGTTTCTTATTATTGTTGTTTTTGTTTGTTTGTTTTTACAGTATTGCAGGTTGAAACAGGGCCTTGCACTTGCATGCTTTGCAAGTGCTGTACTACTGAACTGCACCCTCAGCCCCCCTACCCTTTTTTTTTTTTTTTTTACTTTTTTAAGACAGGGTCATACTAAATTATGCAGACTGCCTCTGGTCTCAAATGTGCGATCTTCGTGCCTTTGCCTCCCAAGTCACTGGGATTACAGTAATTATTTGTTGGAAGGACAAATGAAAGATTTAGGGGTTTTTGGTGGTATTTCTATCCATCATTAATCTTTACTACATTATTAAGTCATTAAGTGCTAAGTATCTGGTGCCGTATTAAATTATGGAACTAAAAGTACAATGAGAGTGAGGTGAGAGGATTTTATCTCAAAATAGCTTGCTAAGTAGTTTTAGAATTCTTTAAAATCCCTATGATAGGACTTCTAAGTTCAAAAATGGTTTGAAGCCTTGTCGAAAATTCCTATAGTATTCTCAACTTCCAACTGTTTATAAACATCCACTTCAAACTTTCCATTTCATAAAGAATGCAGCAAGATTGAACAAATGCTCATCAAAACCAAGGAGTATTAAGAATCCCACATTTAGCCGGGCATGGTGGTGCATAGCTGTAATCCCAGCAGCTGGGGAGGTGGAGGCAAGAGGATTACAAATTTGAGACCAGAGGCAGTCTTCATAATTTAGAGAGACCCTGTCTCAAAAAAGTAAAAAAATGGGCTGGGGCACTGATCAGTGGTCCAGCACTTGCAGAACATGCAAACACAAGGCCCTGGGTTCAACCCCCAGTACCACAAAAAAAAAAAAAAGAATCCCAAATTTGCTTCATTCAAGTGTTTAAGACTTTGTGCAATTATTAGGCCAGCTCTTGTTGATCTAATAATTCATCAGAAAAGTTAGAAAAGTAAAAGTAGTATTTGCATCACAGTTTACAATTACTTGACAAAGAAGAATTTAAAATTGAATGAGTCGCTTTCTAAAATAAATTGAAAGTTTTTCATTTTAGGATGGAACCAGAACGTACTTTATACCTTGAATACACATTTCCACTCCTGTCAAAAGATGAAATTGATTCTACCTTTCTACAGGCTCATCAAAGTTCTGCCCTCAGCTCTTCAGTATTACAGTTCTATTATATTTGAGCTAATTTTCTAATGTGTGTTTTAATTGACAGGGGCCTAAGAAACATTTTTGTATCACAAAGAATTTCCTTTTAAATTAATGAAACTGAATAAAACCTTCCAAAGATTGCCTTCTATCAGTCTGAAGTTCAAATTTCTCTGCATGATGTTGAACTAGTATCAGCCCTCATTATGAGAAACTTTCAGAATAAAGGTTCTATGAGTCAGATTAAAGGCAGTAAAACGTAGGATTACAAAAGGTATTTTGCAAGATATCTGTACTTCTTAAAGGAAAAAGCAAGTAAAGACAATGATAACATATTTGTGTTTCTAGCCCAATAATTAAGAATGTATTTTAATTGGTATACTTTTTCAGTGGTAAATTAAAACATCTTTTCAAGAGAATGTTAGTCCACATAAGGATGGAAGCTGTTTGCATTTCTTCTGAGTTCTTCAACAAAACCACAACAAAGGCTCAATACATACCAAATATCACCATTACACATTTCATCTGCAGCACAAAAAAGTTGAGTTCTGTCATTGTGACCAAACTTGTCATAGTCTTCATAACTTATATCCTTTTAAACTGTAAAATGTCAAATCCAATAGAATTTGAAAAAGCTAGGGAGGATTTGACATTCTAAAATATCTACACATCCTTTTTCTCTTGAATGTATTTAATTTCCTCTTTTGTTCTATTAATGTATGACTGAAACCTTCTAGTTAGTTATCACTACACACACACACACACACACACACAACTCTATCACTTTTTAACAACTTTCTTCAAAAGCATTTTAAAACAGTCACATATATAAACCTGTGTTTTCAAGATGTTTGTGGAAAGAGCCTAAATCAGAACAAAAATAAATAAATAAAAGTGCACATGGACTTTCAGGAAGATGCTTTAGCATATCACCACTTTTGGAAGGGAGAGGAATAAAGATCAGCAAAAGCAGCTGCTCCACACAACAGTCTGGAGGGAAAGAGAAAGGTTGCTTTCAATGACACAACGCCATTCAAGGACAGATGGAGCATCCTGAGTTGAGGAAGGGTAACCATCTGAAATGGTTGCTGAATATGGCGTCAAGATTATATCAGAGAAGGGTCTCTCATCTTCACTCTATGATATATTAATAGTGGCCCAAACTGTCCCACCCACAGAGCTCCTTTCCTCCTAAGATAGGGAGAGGAGCTGCAAACTAAATGTCAGCCTCTAATCCTGTGGCAAAACTATGAGGTCTGCTCTGCTTTATCATCTTACTGCCCTCGCCCACACCTCTCAGCCCCAGTCCTAATGACAGGGCCTCTCCTTATCCATTTTACTGGAGAATAGGAAGAAGGAGGAGACATGACAAATAGCTGTAGTACAACCATGGTAATGAAGAGATTGCTATTTCTTGCTTGCAGCTGTAGCACTGTGGTGTCCGATCCCTTCAGATCTTGGAAGCTAAGCAGGGTTAGGCCTGGTTAGTACTTAGATGGGAGACCTCCAGGGAATACCAGGTGCTGTAGGCTTGGGAGAAGAACCTGGCAACCCACTCCCAAAATACAATCAGCCATTGAAAACCCTATGAATAGCAGAGAAGCACTGATAGTAGTGTTTCGTCTGTTGTACCTGGGGTCTCTATGAGTCAGACACTGACTCGAAGACACCTAACAACAGCTGTTTCTTAGCAATATCAAAACATAAAGAAGCTCTCAGGCTGAGGTTCAAATCTCAGTGTTACCACTTTCTAGCTGTGGCACCTTAGGAAGGAACATATGCTCTCTGTACTTTAATGACTTTCTTTGCAAAGTGGAGAGGATAGTAGCTCTGATCTTGTCAATTTGGGGAATTAAATGAGTGCCAAGGCCCTTTGAAAAGTCCTTAGCACAAGGCCTAGCACATAACTGGTTTTCTAGGAATATCAGCTGTCATTATCATTTTGTGATGTGGATAATGTCCATCCCCTGACCTTTGGCAATGTCAGTGGCAGACACAACACAATGCTGCCAACAAGAAAGCCTGAGGAATTCCTCCCGGGGAACTCCACTCAGGTGCCACTGGAATCCTGACTTATACCATAGAAAAGAATTTCAGCATGAGTCATTGTGATACAAAGGGGTAGGGGGTCATTAACAAAAGGAAAATATATACTAAGATACATTTGTGTGTAAGGGTTAAGATTCATGCTTAAGCATCTTAACAATAGCTGTATATGCAAAATATGTGGCTTTTGAAGTTACATTGTTTAAAGGATGCAACTTACAATCAGGTCCAAAGATTGAGCAAGGTTTTAAAAGTAAAATTTTTAAATTAGGTTAAAAAAAAGTATGAGGTGGTTTATTTGTCTTAAAGAATTTCCTTTTAGAAATGAGATTGTAAGGTGCATTGTTCCAGTTTCTGAGTGAGAAAGGGGTACTGATAAGGTTAAAACCAAAGGTCACAAGGATTTAAGACATATGTTTTAATCTTAAACATGGTTCCTTCACTGTTTTAATACTCCTATGTAAAATCTCTCTCAGAAAATGGAGTATAGACTCTGTGCAAGTGGTCTTGGTAGCAGTTTGGTCAATTGCATTAAATTTCAGCCAATGAGAAATGTAAGCCAGATGGGTGGGGTGAGAGGTTTGCCTCAGTACCATCCCACCTCCCCTTCTCACCAGGACAATCTGTGTGACAATGATCACATAGATTCCTGGTGGAACTAGGATTCAAGCTCAGGAAGCAATTCCAGAGATTGACAAATTTGTGTCTCTAGACACATAAGAAGATTTAGACAGCTCTAGAGAACAGCGCATAACTTATTGATTGAACCATTACCAGCTTGGGAATCCATCAGTGTTATCTAACGGACTAGGTGGAGATCTTGAGGGGGATCCCAGTGGCCATTATAAACATGTAGTTTGGCAAAAATCTCAAGGGGAAGGGCCAGTCAAACCCAGTTTGGAATCCCCTCTTTTCCATTTCTCATTTACATAAATCTTTAACTTGTTCAAGTTTAGGTATGTCTTTATCTTTAAAATGAAGAAAATAATAATAACTTGCCTGCAGTACTGTGGGAAATTAGAAAACAAGACAGACAGACAGAAACAGAAAGTTTCAATAGTAGTATAATTATTAAGATCAGTAGGGTCTCCCCCAAATGCCCTAATCTCTGGAAACTGTGAAGATATTACTTTACATAGCAAAAGATACTTTGAAGATTTAAGTAAGTTTAAAAATCTTAAAAATGGGCAAATTATCCTGGATTATGTGGGTGGACCCAATCTAATCTCATGTACCCTGAAAAGAGAACTTTCTATAGCCAGGGCCAGAAAGATCATGAAGTAGAAGGGGAAGTTAGAGAATCGGTAATAAGAGAAAGACTAGATGCACTGTTCCTAGCTCTGGCAGGCAGATACCACAGGCACAGTGAAGCGTATAGGAGCAAAATGTAGTCCCCAGCTGAAAGTCAGCAATTTCAGTCCACTACAAGGAACTAGCATCCTGAATGAGGCTGAGAGCATATTCTTCCCAGAAGATCCCAATAAGCATCCATAGGTCAATACTTGATTTCAGCCCTCTGGTTCTGCAGATAAAGCAACCAGCCATGCCAACCCAGATTTAGATCTATACAACTGTGAGATGACAAATTTGTGTTGTTTGAAGTGCTAAGTTTGTGGTATTATTATGGAAGTAATAAATAAAAACTAATACCAGAATTACTAATGTAAATGAGTTTTACTAGTAGGTAGTGATACTCCTAGTAGAAATCTAAGCTGCTGGAAGAAAGGGATGGTATCACATGATAGCTAACATTTTTTGAACATTTACTTGATGGGGCACAATGACAAATTCTTTAAGTATATTATCTCCTTTTATCTTCACCAAACTCTATGAGGTACTATTATAACTGCTAGCCTGAAGCCATACCCCTGTGCCGTCTGATCCCGTCAGATCTTAGAAGATGAGCAGGGTCGGGTCTGGTTAGTACTTGGATGGAAGATTGCCTGGGAACACCAGGTGCTGTAGGATTGGGAGAAGGATGTGGCAACCCACTGTCTAAGAAAACAACCATTGAAAACTCTGTGCATAGCAGGGAAACACTAACAATAGTGTTTCACTGTTATACTTAGGTTCTCTATGAGTTGGACACCAATTGAGGGCACCTAACAACATTATAATTGCTTCTTTACAAGTAAATAAATAAATAAATAAATAAATAAATGTGCTGGAAGGTTAAAAATGTGACAATGATCATATAGATCATACCTGGTATAACTAGGATTCAAACTCAAACTCAGGAAGTGATTCCAAAGCACATGCTATTAACCATAATACCACACTGCTTTTAGCACAGCACAGAGATTGACATACAATCCATACTCCTTATTTTGCTGAGTAGCTCAATAAATTAATGAATGGATACAAAGAAATAGTTTATCTCCACTGATTTAACCAGACTTTCATAATGTGAATTATTTCAAGTAACTAAAAATCAAGCAGTATTAGTCAATGCAGTATTACTAAATTATTTTACTAGTGAGTTCAACCAGCCTATGCAGTGATAACAAATAGTCCCACAATCTCAGTGGCTCAGCAGTACCAAGGGTTTTTTTTTCCATCTATGCAAATTCTATCCTAAGTTCAGATAGCACTCCAGGGCAACTGTCTTCCCTTCATTGGCCTGGAAAATCTAGGATTCTTTGGTGGTGTAGTTCTGCCTTCTCAACAGGAGCTCCTTTATGTTTCTGAGGCAGAAGAAAAAGGCACATAGAGATATTTCCCCTGCTCTTCCATACTTCATTCAGCCTGAGAGTGACATCACCTTACACTCATTGCCTATTGACCATCATTCCTCAAGCCACTCCCAATTACAAGGAGCCTATGATATGCAATTTTCCATGTGCCAAGGAAAAGAGATGGATCAGATGTTCGTGAGCATTAGTTATGTCATTCAAAATCATTCAGTCTCACTCTCCACACAGAAATAGTTCATTATTTAAACAAAATAACTCCAATTTTCTATATCACCCCAAGACACCTTCAATTAGCCCAGTTTATTCAACATCCCATCATCCCACCTGTACATCTAATCCTTCATGACAAAGGACAAGTTGCTTGCTTTCATATTGGAAAGACATTATCTCCTTTCTTAATTTGGACATGTACAATATGGAAAAACAAGTTAGATAGTCTTGTCTGCCTTCCAGTGCTGTGAGGAGCTTTCCCTGGGACTCTTCAACCATAGGTTCATCTTCACCATCTCCTCAAACTGAAAGACCCTCACAAGCCATGTCAATTTACATTGATCAAATATCTATCCATCCTCAGGAACCAAGATAACTCAACTGTCAGGGAAAACAAACTGAGATTTGTTTTTTTTTTAATAGTAAATACTAACCCCTGGATGTTATCTCAAAGTTTCAGAAAGTTCCTCACCTTGCTCAAATACAGCTTTTTCAAGAATCTCATTTAGATTCTTATACTACTTTCCCTAGATTAGGTAGTGAGTAAAGGTCTTATTTTGAATTTATGAAAGTATGAGAAAGCACAGGAAAATTTCCCTAAAATTTAGAAAAGCTATTTACATTAATGTATGCATCCATATAGTTTTGCTATTTTTAGTCAGTATGTGCCTCATCACCAACCTGGAAAATGCAAACCCTTCACCCATAGGGACATTGGTGTTCACTTTAGAGAGATTGACTAGCTCTGTCATTTTCATGAATACCTGCAAATTGGTGTCATTTTGCAGTTTTGGAAAATTAAAAAGTAGGTTTTGCCCCGTGCCTTGAGAATTTTCTGAGGACATGTTGCTATTTATTTAGAACCATGGTACTCAAGTTTTAAGTATAAAGATGGCATTCAGAACTTACTTAGTAGGTGTTTTATGTGGCCTTAAAACTTCATTTTAACAAGCAATCCAGGTGCTGCTCAAGCAGCAGCATCAATGCTGCTCAAAATGTGCAGGCTGTCAAGTGTTTGTTTTCAGTTTTCAGTAAAATAAAAAGCTCATGTCAGATTATAAATCAAGGCTTCCTTCTTCTATAAAGTCTTGCTACAAAAAAAAAAGGAAGGGGTTGAGCTTAACAGTCTGGTAGGTGATAAAGATGATTTGCATTCTAGACCAAGCTTCTTTGTCTTGAGCAGACAAAAAACAGTTGACAGCCCAGAACTCATGGAATCCCACATTGCAAGGAACCATTGATAAATAGCTATATGTGCTAAAACCCAGCTCTGAGAATATTGAGATGTGGGGTTAACAGTTCCTACAGAACTCTTCGAAGGCACTATGAAGTCAAACCATGAGAATGGAGCCCCTGAGGATGGTGCCAACTCTTGTTTTGCTTCCACCTAGGACCCTATATTACAATGCAGAAATAGAGCTAAAATTCTCTCTGGATGGACTGATAAGGACCATATACATTAGGCTTAAATAATTATTCCTGATACTCAGTTCAATATCTAGACTCATTTGATTTTATCAATATTTTATAAGCAACCATATTGTGCACGGTCAATTACTAAATAAACTTCTAGTGCAAAATACAAAGTACTATTTCTACTTCCAATAAAATTAATATCAGAATACCATTTAAATACAGTAAAAATCTCAATTCTTTTTGATTATGAAGTAATGGGTGACCTCTAATCTGAACCACCATATATTATCATAGAAATCATACATTTTGGCTTTGTAATCAGTTTTAGCCTACAGCTGTAGCCCTGTGGCATCCGATCCCGTCAGATCTCGGAAGCTAAGCAGGGTCAGGCCTGGTTAGTACCTGAATGGGAGACCGCCTGGGAATACCAGAAGCTGTAGGCTTGGGAGAAGGACCTGGCAACCCCCTCCCAAAAATCAATCTGCCATTGAAAACCCTGTGAACAACAGAGAAGCTCTGACAATAGTGTTTCCCCTGTTGTACAGAGGGTCGCTATGAGTCGGATACCGACTCGACGGCACCTAACAACAAGAACATCAGTTTTAACATATTCAGCATTAAATCACACCAAGTGGGAGAAGCCAAGCTTAAGGGTGAGGCTAAATTTATTGTACAATATTAGAATATCAAATCTATGAAAAACAAATGTGCATGTACAGAAATGAACCTAAATATGAGTATATTTCCTTCTTTATTATACAATTATAAATTTATTAAGGGTAAAAGGGCAAAGAGCCTGACTTATTCATTTTATGTTCCTCCGTAGTAACTTGGACATAGTATTAGGGAGCAGTTAGATTTGAGCACCAGGGGATAAAGGCAAGGGTGACAAAGAATTAACTCAAACTTTTTTGGGCCCATATAAAACAAAACTATTAACTTGTGTGGGAGCAGAACAAAAGTCCTAGGAATTTCATTCAGAACCCCGACATAAAAAAGCAAACAACCAGAGCCGGGTACGGTGGCACACACCGTAACCCCAGCGGCTCGGGAGGCGGAGGCAGGAGGATCTCAAGTTCAAGACCAGAGGCAGCCAGAGGCAGTCTCCATAACTTAGCAAGACCCTGTCTCAAAAAGTAAAAAAAAAAAAAAATGGACTGGGGGTGCAGCTCAGTGGCCCAGCACTTGCAAAGCATGCAAGCGCAAGACCCTGGGTTCAATCCCCAGTACCACAAAAAAAGGAAAAAAAAAAAAAAAGAAGCAAACAACTGACTAATAATGGGCAGGACCATTGTAAAAAGCTGTAAGTGGTTACTTTCACTTTAACATTATTTCACATCTCTAGGCCAGTCTGGGCAACACTACCCTGAGAAGACCACTGGAAAAGAAGTCACCGCACCAATTAAAATGCTCACTCTCCCGTGAGGAGCCTGCTCTCTGGCTGGTCCAGGGCCAACTTTCTTGCTCAACCCCTTTACCCTCCCTGCCCTACTTCTCGTCTTTTCAGTAACTCCTGCTTCACTAACTCAGTTGTTCTTCAAGTTTCTTCACACCACACTGTGCCCTGTTAAATTCTTATTACCAAGGACACAAGGATCAAGACAAAGGCCTGTGACAATAAGGCACGGTGAATCAAATGAACTTAGGGAATTTAATTAAACATAATAATTGCCCATAGTGTGCTTAATAATGCCAAATTTAACTTAGTTTTTACTCCAGTCCACAAGTCGTTATTGAGTACCACCTATATCCCAAGTACTAAGCTAGATACAAAAATAAGATAAATTCTTGCAAAGTGCTTGCATTCTAGTCTGAGACTAGCAGATTAAATAGGCAATTATAATATCATATGATAATTCTAAGAAAAGTATGATAATAATGGGTAATGTTTTAACAGTTACTCAGAATCAAGTAGTGTTTTTAGTATTTGAATTAATTTTCTATTCCTCAGAAGCATAAATGTACTGCTTTAGTTTGGATTCTTGGATGCAAGCAACAGAAACTAACTCTGACCACCTTAAGTAAAAATTCAATTGATTAAGAGACTTCTGTGGAATTTTTTTTAAAGAAAGATTAGGAAGATGGAAAACTGGGTGCTTAGGGTTGAGCAGGATTCAAGGACACCCCTGAAGTCCAAGAAACTGGAGGTGGGGAGCACAGCACAGGGCTTATGGTTGGAACTACTGCTCAGGACACCACCACCCCTGCAGCTGCGTGTGCACTGCCACTCTTCTGAGAACCTCTAATCCTGCTCTGGGATGTGTTCTTTCCAAAGGACTGTGTGTGCCCAAAGAGGGTACTTGCTTAGCCAGAACTGCCAGTCACCTATTGACAAGAATAAGAAAGTGCAGTAATAGAGACCCAATTTCCTCAAAGGAAAGTGCTGAAAGAAGTGGCAAAGGTTCTGGACAATCAAAAATTGACAAGTCTAAAATAAAAATGTATTGTAAGAAAAGAATGAAGTGTTTTGAAATACATTAAAGATTTTCCAAACTAGAATTTTAATCAGTGCATATGAATTTGAATTCATTCCTGTTTAATGGAATACCTAAATTATTTCTCTCTATGGCCTGAGCCACTATCTACTGATCCAGATGGGAGAAGGACGTGGCAATTCACTCCTGAGGCAATCCCGAAACAAACAGCCATTGAAAACCCTATAAGGGTCACTCCTAGTCAGACAAGACTCCCCAGCACCTAACAACAACAACAACAACTGATCCGGAAGGAATAAAGATGGTAGTTATTGTTATTTGTTGTGGTTGTTAGGTGCCTTCAAGTCCAGTCGTGTCCACCTCATAGTGACCCTCATAGAGTTTTCAATCGCTGATTGTTTCGGGATTGCCTCGGGAGTGGATTGCCACACCCTCTTCCCATTTTTGTGGTGCTGGGACCTCAGAGACTGCAGAACAGCGCTCTACCAACTGAGCTAAATCTCAGCCCTGTTATTGTTATTAGAAGCCATCAAGTCAGGTCTGACTCACAGTGACCCTCATAGGGTTTTCTTTTTCTTTTTTTCCTTTTATTGGTAAATGTTGGTAGGGTACAGAGTAATACAGCATTTGCTTTTTCCATTATGCAACTATTACATTACTTTATTACATTTTCATCAATTTATGAGGTTTATGGAACCTTTTGAATAATATGTGGTAAAACTTGCATGCGTATTGTGGTTATGTTCCCCTATTTTTCCCATATACTCATGAAGTTGCCTTATTTACCTTGAGATTATCCTCTCCCCCTTTTGTCCTTTTACATTGTTTCAATGGCGCATTGCTTCAGGATTGCTTCAGGATTGGATTGCCGTGTTCTTATCCCTTTTTTTCAGTGCTGGGTGTTGAACTCAGGTCCTCAGAGAATGCAGCCAGCACTCTACCAACTGGAATATTTTAATGAAAGTTATTCATTCACTTAACAAAAGCCCATCCAAAATCACTTTTGAGATAGACAGCAATGGTACACAAAATCATGTGTAAGTAGAGCCTTCTTTGGCCTTTCCATTTCAAGAGTTTAAAAGCAAATTTAATTATAACTCATGTCCTTTATTCCTTTCATAATAATAATGCTTTCATTTAAATATCTTTTAACTAGGAACACTTCACAGTCCCTAATCTTCACAATATCTCTATGCCCTAAACTGAAAAATATTATTCTTTTCACCTTAGCAAATTACCATAAGTCACTTGTCTAAAGTCACACTAGGTATTAAGAGTGGGAATTACCAGAGGATCAGACACATGCTTGCCTTTAAAGGTTGTATTACTTAGCAACATTCAACTGTCATTCCAAAACTCTTGTTTTAGAGTTATAAATGAAAATAATGGATAACCTATCATCTAGGATTTCCTCATTCAACTTTATTTTATCCAAAAATATTGGATGACAAAGCATGAACTGACAATGAGTCAAAACTTTAAGTGTTTATAGAACTAATTTTTTCAGTGGTAACAACAAAACCTGGGAGGAAGGAAATTCTAAGCCACACCTATAAACAGCAGATGAATCAGACTATGTCTGTAGTCTTGTGTTATTTATTGTTTTCATGCAGGATATGGACTACCACAACAAAAATGATGTGGCAGTCAACATCTAGCTTTCAGATAGTGGATGAGAACAAACTGATTATGTTAGGCATTTATTTAATGCAGAAAAAGCTTACTTAGAGTATGGAAAATACTTTTGAGTCAAAGTTCACCTTTCTCAGAAATAATATATGTGGAAATACCTAGTAAATGATAGGAGAATATCTTGGAGACAGGTGCAAAAAGGGGATTAATTCCATCAATTGGTTGAGGAAACCGAACTCTGCTTTAGGCAATTTTCTCATTTCTCCCTGTACCTTGTTCTGATCTGTCTTCTATGCTAGCCCCCCATTGTCTTACATTCTCATTTCCTCATTAAGGTCCTAATAGAAGCTGGGCATGATGGCACATGCCTGCAATACCAGCAACTCGGAAGGGGGCGGCCAGATGATTACAAGTTCAAGGACAGAGGCAGCCTGCATAATTTAGGGAGACCCTGTCTCAAGACAAAAGAATTTTAAAAAGGTGTTGGGATGCAGTGTAGTGGTAGAGTGCTTGCAGCTCCTTAGTACTGAAAAAAAAAAAAATCCTTATACAATAGCAAATCAAAACTTGGCTTTTAAATTTTTTCCCATTATTGTGTAGAGCATTAAAAACTTTTTAAAAAAAAATCTTTGCATGTGGGTACATGCAAATCATTGTAATTGATAAATACAAGAGATTTAAACAATGGCAGAATTTCAAGCATCAGATCAATGAGGAGAAAAAGACTGGACATCAGAGCCCTGATAAGCCTGTAAACATATTCCTCAGGTGTCACCTTGTTGTAATAAGTTTAAGATAATTAAAAATAAATTTCAGGGGAAATACGTTGTTATTGTTATTAGGTGCGATCAAGTTGGGTCCAACACATAGCAATCCTATGAACAACAGAATGAAACACTACCCAACACTGTGCTATGCTGGGCACTATGTCAGTGCTTCTCTGCTGTTCATAGGGTTTTCAATAGCAGAACGTTTGGGGATTGTTTCAAGAGTGGGTTGCTGGATCCTTCTCCTAAACCTAGAGCACCCAGTATTCCCAGGTGGTCTCCCATCCAAGTGTTAACCAGGCCTGACCCTGCTTAGCTTCTGAGATCTGATGAGATCTGACTCCAGTGTGGTACGGCTGTAGACAAGGGAAATATAATATTATCTACATCCAAGTAGTGACCAGCATGTGATTTGCAATCATCTGTAGCCAGCATAGTCCACTAGGGTCCTCAGAAAGGTAAGACTTCTCTGCCCTCTGAGACTCTCGTAGCCAATTTAACGTTCATTTTATCCACTTGAGTTTATGCTCCTGTCATGGGATAATAGGAATACAGTGGACAACTGAGTCAAGATTTCCTTCTATTTATTTTATGCTTTTTTAGATGTCTCATTGATTGTAAAATGATCAAAGGAAAGAGAAAGGTATGTACCAAGGCTTTGGAGGATGCCCCACGTTTCTTTCAGAATCTTTTGACATCCGTGAGATCTGGGGACTAAAGAACATACTCTTTACACCATTGGGTTATTTGAAAATGCTAAGTACAATACATGACAGCCATTCGTTCATTCAACAAATATGTATGTACTATCCACTAAGTGTCAGACAACATCCCAGGCACTAGATTTAAAAGGGAAATGTAAACCAGAAAACAAAATTGATTAATTTGAGTGGGAAGTGTGCAAAGCCCTTTTCAATTAGATCTTTAGGTAAAAACTGGGAAAGACTTTAAGTAATTCAAAAAGAATAACAGTTCTTGTCTAGCAATCTCTTCCAGACCACCTCTGCCTTCCATTTTCTTTGAGCTATTTTACATCTCAGTGAGTTGCAGAAAATTAATAATGCAAATTATTCTGGACCACAGAAATACAAATAAGGTATGGCCTATAGAATACAACTGATTATTGCTCTGTAAATACTGACTAGTTTTGTATCTATTTGTAAAACCAATTCAGCATTCTTTATCTGCCTGTATATGTGTGAATACAAATTTGAATTCTCCTTTGAGCAGGTTGTAACATCTTACTGTTTCCCTCATTAATTAATGAATTAAATCAAACCTTTAACACATGTTCATTTTATGTTTGTATGAGAATCATAATAATACCTTTTTAAAAAAATTATCCTTTAACGGTTGTAATAACTGTTCATTATGGGACCACCTACCTCAAAATAATATGCTTAGAAAGAAATAGTAAATTGTTTCTAAAGCCCTTCAAATGCAAAGCATTAAATGCAGGGAAATGGTATCTTCTTAATATAATTGTGGTATTTTAAGGCACATTTGATAAGGCTTCAAAGTGCCCTCACATTACTGATTCCAGATAGAGGAATAGAGCTGAGCCATAGGGGGAAAAATCCCTTGTTATTTTTTGCTTTAAAGAAATAATAAACTGCATTGTTGTAACTCAGTGTAAGTAGATTCGAGTAAGGCAATAGAGATGGGTGCCAGAAGCTACTCATATCGTTCTTTAAAATGGAAATTTACCGTCTGCTGCATCACATGGACAAAATACAGAACTATTTTTCACAGCTTGTTCACTGAACAGATTATTGTAGAAAAAAAAAAACTTTTACATTTTCTGCAGATTCCCAAATCTCAGTCAAAAAACTCTTGGCAATTTTTAGCAGTGAAACAGATTTCACTTTCAGATTGAGATACTCCATTTAGCAGTAGTCAGATGATCTTCCAAATAAATATAGACTCGTTTCACTCTTGATTTTCTTTAAAAAAAAAATGTTTTCATGAGGTGTCTTGGAGGAAACTTGCACTTATTTGGTTTCCCCCAGCTAAAGCAAAGAAAAACTTGAAGGTCTAAAAATCAGAGTTAAATAAAAAAGGAATGTTAAACTAAAAATATTATTACAAATAATGCATGTTCATCATGGAACCAATAAATAAATAACCCTATAAAATGTTAGAATTAGCTGTAAAGATACTACAGTCTTTTCTTCCTTAAATCTCAGCTCCCCAAAATATTACTAAACAGAAATGCATGTGTTCGGTACAATATAACAGGCAGCAATATGTTGAGATACTTCACACAAAGAGGTCTCTGGACCATTTCTCTGTCTAGATTAGCTTTATCACTTAGGTATAAGGCATTGCAATTAGGAGTTTATTTCTAGGACCATTTTTTTCTTATCTACTCGTGTTTAATGCCATAGGAAATCATGAGTTATATCAAATTTAATAAAATGTTAAAACTGTCATTAATGTGAAAATAGCAATTTAATATGACCCTATATTCAAGATCTTAGTTCTATAGACTATATGATTCCCTCTCAAATTCCTAAATTTTGTCAATGCTTCCTCTATGCACAAAAGATAGTTATGTTGTAAATCATGCATAAAGCACACAACTGATTATGTCTTGCTTTTATATTTATAATAACATAATGTCCATATAAATACCATAGAATGTCCACTAATTTTTTAAAAATACTGTTATTTTTAATCAGCTTTTTATAGATTTGCTGAAAGGTCATCTCAGTGACATTAAAGATGATCTCAAGTATAAGCAAGGTAACCTGGAATGTAAAGCAGATGCTTTACCAAGGAAGTAAAACCAGAGATGCCTCATGATGTGAAAAGCATTTTATTATTCTTCTAATGACAATTTTACTATCTGGGAAGAATTCACTGTGTCCAACCCCCAAAGCCACATTTCCCATAGTTAATGTAACATAAGAATAGGTTTGTTTTTAAACCCACTATGAGTCATTGAGAAGTTTCAAACAAACAAACAAAAAGCTATTTTTTCACATCCTAATTGTTCTACAAATATTTAGATATTATGAAAGAATAATTGTTTTCATAATGACTTCTTAATAAAAATTAAATATATAAAGTAGGAAAAATCAAATATCTGCTATATCATAAAGTATTGAATTTTATAAAATTTCATGAGATAAGACTAAATTGTTTGGCTCCAGAGTGACAATTGTATGAGACAAGTTTGCTATGCTTTTGCATTTAAGTGTTGGTTTTGTTTATGTACCAATAATTGAGGAGTGAGGGTAATGGATCTGAGAGAAAAACATAAAAGCTTAATGTTCAAGAATTTTTCAGTCTGGAAAAAAATCTGAAATGAAACTAAGGATTTTTTGAAACTATAGTTCAAACAAGTGGGAACATGACATCTAATAAAAAAAAAAATGTTAGCACCACCAAATAATATTCTTTTCTATTCTAGCCTTTCATTAAATTAATCCTAACCTTTATGCCTATTTCTAAAAGACTTATTAGAATAAAATATATTTTGAAACTCAAACTGATGAAAGTTTAGGCAACTAAAGAGAATGACTTGAAAATATGAAGGAAATTAAAACACCTCTATTTTTAGATGCATACAGCCAATTGGTAAACCCATCATATATGACCAGTAATAAGCAAGTGACTTTAAGATTGAGAGAAATCAGGAGAGGAACTATAAATAAAGAGGGAGAAGAAAATAATGTCTCCTGGTTTTTCCAAGCATGATGAAGTTTAAACAAAACAAGTAAATATATAACAAGAATTAGAATTTGAAATGTTCATGCATGGTTCAGAAATTAATCCCAAATTCTGATCTTTTCTTATAAGAACCATCTGTGAGCCTATTATATCAAGAGACATATTAACCTAATTGTAATAATAGCTATTCCTAAAATTAAAGTATTCTTCCTAGAACTCTTATTTAATCTTTGAGTTTACATTCTTTAGGAATATAATTTGATGCTGGCTACTACTGAAGCCCACTTTACAGTTAGAAAGAAGCCAGACCCATTCAAAACCATCCTCTTTATTGGGTCAAAACCCCAGTACTCCTGACTGTTAGGTTTTGGGAGTCTGGGTCCTCCATGGTATCTTTACAGCTAAGTCAGGCCATTTATTATAAGATCCTTCATTGGATGAGTCAGGGCAGTTGTTGTTAGGTGCCGTCAAGTTGGTATCCAACTCATGGTGACCTGACGTCCAATAGGTGAAAAACTATTAGTGCTTCTCTGCTATCCTTAGGGTTTTTAATGGCTGATTGTTTTTTGGCAGTGGGTTGCCGAGTCCTTCTCCCAAGCCTACAGAACCTGGTGTTCCCAGGCAGTCTCTCATCCAAGTACTAACCAGGCCCAACACTGCTTAGCTTCCAAGATCTGACAAGATTGGACACCACAGTGGTACCACTGCCAGGAAGTACACATTGCCAACTCAGAGTTTCAGTCCAAGCATATAACCTCATTATGAGAAATCTTCTCTCAAGACAAAAGTTTAAGCCAACACATCATGGCTATACTTCAGCCACAATAATCTACCAGAGCACCCAGTTGACAGCCAGTGGTTCCCAGAAAATGAAGAAAACAATGAAAGCTGATGGTGCAGATCTACCAATAGCAAGCTACCCAGTAGTCACCAGTAGCCAATGGTGTAACACCCCAGCCTTAAGAGTTTAGAGTACCAGGCACAGAAGCCAACTGAGAGTTTGTTTCCTAAGCAGCCATGGCCTTCACAGCAGGACTCCAATTGTGCAATTATAAAGCCTTTCTCTTTGTGGCTACAGATGATTTATTTTAATTCATTTTAAAGAGGACTAAAGGTAAAGAGGGTTAAGGTTATCAATAAAAGGGGTTAATGTGGTGAATTATTCACCATGTAACTTCTATCCCAAGGCCCTTTTGCCCTGCTCACCTTTTTCTTTTCCTCACCACCCAACTTCCTCTTTACCTTCTGGCTTAGCCACCCTGTCTCTCTGACCTAACTACTTATAAACACACTTGCTCAAACTCTTTCCTCATTACCTTGACATTTTAATAATGTGCTTATATATTTTTAGCGGTTGCATAATGCAGTATTCAGGAGATGGAAACTCCCTTGACCTTAAATGAGACACCTGTGGTAAATCTCTGTGCAAAGATTAAGGTTATTTCTAGGACCACATTTCTCTTACCTTGGCTTACTTTTCTATTTCTTTTGACCTTGTTTTGGTGGGGGACGAGGGTAGGAGAGTGTTACTTCCTTTGGAATCTCTATTATTCTGTGAGTTTTCAACATCTCCCTGTTTCTGTGGTAACACATAAATTTCATTCCAGTGATTTCATTGCTCGCAACAGTCATTTTACTCTTCCTTCATTAAGACACCTATAACTGATTCCTTTGTGCAGGCCAAAAATGCATTACCTAAAATTTTTACAAAGCTGCATAGATAATATAGTAAGGTAATACAGTATCAACTGGAAAATATGATAAACACTGAATAAAAAGAATGCAGTCCTTTTTTCAAAGTTGTGAATTTTAGAGCTTTCTAAGATCCAAAAGATCATCTAACCCTAATTCCCTAAATTTTATACATGAGAAAACTAAGATACACAGAGCTCAGGCTGACCTAGAGCTAGTTCTCTAGACTCTTAAAATATATCCCAATACCCTCTTTAGTGGAAATACAGGCTATTTTCACCTTTTTTATTTTACTGTATCTCAACAAATTAAGAAGTAAACATTCTCACATTAAGTCTGTAGTTAACTTCGCTTTGGGAGGACTTGCTTTATGATATTCTTGACACTATAAAAAGAGTTCCTAAAATTACCATGCCTTTGTTTTATGGCTCAACTATTCCTCAGGACAATATAGATATTGTCATCTACCGCTAAGAATGTTTGTAGTCACTATGAAACTGGGGTTAGTCTCTTACGGGTTGATAATTTACAAGAATTTGGGTGCAAATGTGTATTTATTTTTCTATTTAGATTTGCATGGTCTCTCCAACTCCAAAGAATCCCTTTACATGAGCTTTTATCCCAGGAATGAACGTTGTGGTTGCCTTTCAAAGAGAGACTCACCACTGCCCCATCTGACTAAAGCCCAACTCTCCCCAGGGTTAAGTAGCTTTGTGTGTGTGTGTGTGTGTGTGTGTGTGTGTGTGCCACAAGTTTTCATTTTTTAATTCATAGCCTCTGAGGAAGCTGTTAAGCATTTGAATGCCACCCTTACTTGGACCTTGCTCACAAGCAACTGGTAGATTGCAAAAGAGATATTTTACTAAGTAAATTACAAAATATAATCTCCATTTGAAACTCCAGGGGAAAAAAATAAGCTAAAAGTCAATGGTATTACCATATAAAGTTTACAGTAATTTGAGCCTCTGACTTCCAGGGCAAGCTGAGTTTTTGCACTTGGAAGAGAGTTCTGGGTCATTCGATTGATATCGACTCTATCAAAATTAGCAGAGATCAAAGCACTGGATGTCTTGACATCTCTGATTTTTATTAAAAGCTTCCCTTGACTTCCTGGCTGGATGTACAATTCTCAACAGATCCTGGTGGTACCAATAGCTCAGATTCTGTAACCTCGCCCTTTTAATTAACCTGGGTATTGAAACCATGTTTTGGCTGTGAAGAAATAATTTGTGTTGGCACTACAAATGATGAAAAGAAAAATTATTAATAACTAGGATTTTAAAAGAATATTCTTTTGCCAGGTTTAATTCCTTTCTAGGTGATTAGCTCTTAATTCCCCCTAAGAATCAGGAATAATCTCAATGATTTATACAAAAGTTTTTTAATATAAAAGAAAATTGAATAGTAAACAATTATCCATTGATTACTAAATTTTTCTTTTGGTAATCAGCTAATGACTCAAAGCCCTAAAACACAGATTATCCATAAATTATTCATAGTCCACACAGGAGGTTATATGGTTTGATAAAAACATATTATATAAAATCTCTATCAACCAAATAAAAAACTCAACCTCCTCTGTGTTAGAGAATTCTACATATTTAAATCAGGAAGATTATTTTCTTTCTCAGAGAAAATCTGACTGTTTATACTCCTCACTAAATCGAAAATATATTTCCCCCGTTTGACAGTAAATTCAGAGCTTAAATTTTAATGCATTTTCAAAGGCCAATGTTCTTCTCTTTGCTTATCTTACTATCATATTTCTCAATTCTTAAGCTAAATTTTAAATTCTCAATTCATAAGCTAAATTTTTCTCTTTTAAAATACCTTTTTCTTTTCATCTACTACTACTACAAATGCTACAGATGAGATCTCTATAAATTTGCAATCATAAAAAATTCTACTAAAGAGCAAGAAACAAGTCATCATTAATGCATTGGTTTTTTTATAATTACTCAACACATTTTTTATTTTACTTTTAGGAGAAAAGAAAATAATTAGAGAAGACCTGGATGGGAAACTTAGATGGGAAGGGGGAGGGGGGGAACATAGAGGAGGGTAAGGGGTAACCTATATGAATAATGCTTATCAAATTGCATATATGAAAATTGTCACAATGAAAAGCATGTCAAAATGAATCACATTATGATGTACATTAAAATTTTCTAATAAAAAAAGAAAAAAAAAGAAAAGAAAAGAATATAATAGCTTAACATCTATGTTATGTCATACAAGAAAAGCAACTCATAACTTTTCCTCATATCTCACCACGTTTTCTACTAGAAGTTTGTCCTGGCTATCTAAATATGCTTAAACTAATGGTTTTCTGTAATTTGTCTTTTTTTTCCTTTGGAAACACACTGTGCCATTGTCATTTTTTAAAAAGAAGCAATTTTCTGACTTTTGAGATTGAGTAGGTCAAGGAAAAATTACTACTGCTGAAAACCCGTAATTAAATAGAAAATGCAGCTGCACTCATGAGAAACTAAAATTAAGTTTATTCTATTAATACTTGATTCTGAAATACATTTTTGAATTTTCAGTTAAGATTTCATTTAGAGCCCTGCCTTATCCATACTTTATCTTTGCTGATTACTTTTAACAAGTAACATGTAACAATATAATAGTCCTATTCTGATGGAAGTACATTTCTGATATCTTTCCTTCCTTCCCTCCTTAAAATAACATTTTCAGAACTATTTTTAAGCAAACTAATGAAATCTTTGTTGGTTAGCTTTTATTTGTATTATGATTATTCTAAATAACTGCATGTTCTCCTTAATTATAAAAACTATATTTCTAAGAAATATGGTTCCACCAAAAATCTTTGTGATGATTTTATAAAGGGTAGCATTTTAGAAATGTTTTATATTAATTTTCACTCATAAATTTCTCTAAATGTGATGTGTCATTTCATTAAGCATTCTCACAAAGAAGACTTTACTAAGAATACAAACTAATAATTGAATTTATGAGATTACTAGATCTATTTCCCAATTACACACTCCCATCATCAAATTAGGTTACATTTAAAGAGTTAAAATATTTTGTATAAATAGGAACCTAATAAACAAATACAACCATTTAGAACAATTTAAAAAGTCATAATATTTGTCACTGCTTAATTTTAATGGTACATTTTAACAAATCAAGATAAACACCCTTTAACCTCCCCTACAAAACTCTTGGATTGAAATCTGAATAACATTTACATAAAATTAGGTATAATGTGAAAGCCTTATTAAAGTAAATGTACGAGTACTATAAAATTATCTGTATATTGAAATTGTAGTAATCTCCATTTTGAAGCTGAGCATCAGAACATTCATAAATAATTGCTATATCTTTAATCATAAAACACAATTTTTCATAAGTACATGTTAAGTGGCATAGTAATATAAAAAAACAAAAATGTAGTAATCATTTAACTGCAAATATACCTAAAAGCTTAAGCTTTGAAGCTTCATTTTCCTTTGGAGGGAGGAAAACAGCAAAACTGTTTTTTTCTGGGAAAGAGTGTTCTGGTTTTGTTTTCACTTTTGTTTATAATTGTTTTAAACACATCTTCATCCAATGTGTTGATCTCTTTATTCTGCCTATAAGCCCGTGTTACTCTAAAACTATGATGCAGCGGGTGAGAAATGGATATATACAGTAAGTATACTTTCTAGTGACTGCATATTATGGGAAGAAAAGTGCTGGGAAATGACAAAAGCACATAGTTTGAGTAGGAAAAATAGTGAACATATTCCTCTTTGACTTTCCATGCTGTTCCGTTACCTGTGTTGTTTGGTCATTTCTCTTCATTTGTTCATGTGCTAAGGTTCTCGGAATTGTATTTTCCAGATGCCTATATCCCACAGAGGGAAGGAAAACTGATACATGAAGTTGCTGTTTGCAGAGAGTGCCGAAGCATCTGTCAAAGGCTCCTTCTTGGTGGTGTTTGCCATCCAGGGTTCTTACAGTTGGTGACCTGAATGTTAAGTTCCTATGCAGGTAGTGAGGGTGCCCGCTGGATCACATCTAAAGGCAAGGTGAGAAGTTGCCCAGTCCATCACGACCGGCATATTTACCATTATATTTTTGATAGAATGATGACACACACACCCTGAACACACACACACAAAACTAGCTCAGATTCTGCCCTAAAACAATTGTAATGGATGACACTTCTTTGTAAGTATGTTTCTTATCAGGGTCCTGATGAATTAATCATTATCACATTACATATGGTTACATGGCACAGAAGGTGGAAATTGTAAGGCACTGTTAGGGTTATGCACAGGGCTTTATTTTAGTGGAGATTTTTTGCTTTGTTTAATTTTGTTTTGTCTTCTCTTGCATCCAATTGAAAGCCTATTAGCATAGCTATCTCTGGGCTACTGCACACACAAAGAGAAAAAATTATTTCTACTACTAACGTAAATTGAAAAATCAGGATGGATCAAATAAACTTTAAAGAGGTACAATTCAGTGTTGCTCTTTTTCCACATTTATTCCTGCATGACACTCAAACCAACAATTATAAATGTCAAGTTCAGTGACCAAAAATATCTATAAATGCCATTTACTGTTACCAAAAAGTAGATATGCCTTTCCACAAAGATGAATATAACCTAGTTCGAAAACAAAATTTTCTGCTATATTTTCTCAAGCACATTTTAAAATCTCAGAGTACCTGGTATCACAATACTATTTACAAAACACTTTTTGTTATTAGTCCGTCTTAAGTTTTCAGTGCCACACATGCACTATTACCTGTCTCCTGAGGATAAAGTTACTGCAATCTGTGTGACAAGGTCTTTGTGAGAAAATGGCGCAGAGGAGCAGACATAGAAACCAGTTAACAAATTCAGACTTTGAAATAATAACAGTTCTTTATAACAAACTGGTATAATTAGACTAAAAGTTTCTCTGATGCAAGTTCATCAGCAAGCAGTAATCAGATAGGAGGCTTCTTTGAAACTTTTCTGATTCATAAATAATATAGTAGTTTACAAAGAGGAAGTTTGTGGGAAGCAGCAGTAAACAGTCTCGCAATCCATCTGTTATTATAGAATCCAGAAGAGCTGAATCAGGATCCATGTTGTTTATGATAGAAAAGATGCTTGGGAAATGTTGCTGAAATAATTATTAACCAAAAATGTCATGTTTTTACTTTTTAGACGTCTGAGTCATATGTGGTTGTGATGAAATGTACCCACCTGTGGGAATAAATGCAGGAACTTTACCTGGATTAATAATTTAACAGAATACCAAATGCAGTTTTTCAAAAAGTTCTTAAAAGGCCTGGTGGGATGTATTCTTATTCTTTAATTATTGGTTAATGTCTAAAAGCTATATTCAAATATATTCTTTTTAAGCATTTTTTGACTTTTAAGAATATAGCTTTTGAATCTTAATCAAAGAATGTGATTAAATTCAGTATTTAGTATGAAATTAAAATAACCAAAGTTGAATGTCTTTTCACTCACCCATCTCCTGACCTTGACCTCACGCCCCTTTTCTTCCTAACATCCCAACACACACACACTTAAAAGACAGGAAAAATGTAGTGAGAGTTTCCCTGTTGTTTTACTTTTAATTCTAGAAATTATTTCTCAAGTCTAACTTGCTTGTTACTCATTTAATTTTTTTTTTAATTTTGGAAAGAACAAATGTGTTACTGCAAAGGAATTTCCACAGTGAGACATGCTTTGCTTCAGATTCACTGTGAATGAGATCAAAATGGTTTTTTCTTGTCCAGCTTTTTGTATGAAGCACAATGATAAATCCATCGGACCATCGTAAGGTAACGTGTTGATGTCTAAGCAGACAGGTTTAACATTGAGAAATAAGGGCAAAATTATTATTCTATAAATTTCCAATAATACAAATACAGAAATGTCCTACAGTTAGTCTGTCATTTCCGCCCAATCAACTAGAAATAGATTTCTCCAATTATGGGGTAAATGAACTAAAACTATCACCAAAATAGAACAGCAACATAAAGATGTAACTACACTGGCCATAGCAGGTATATGGATCTAAAACATCTGCCACGAATCATCTTTCTTTCGCTTTGAATCAGTTTGAAATATTTTGTTGTATTTTACAGAAAACTCATATAACAAAAATCTACACATAATCGTCCTTTAAGTACATTCTGTTGGACTAAACCATACAGAAACCTGCTTGAAAAACAAGACTTTGACAGCATTTTCCCTACAAGCATTGACAATAGTGCCATCTTGTGGCTCTAGGAACATAGCCGTTCCTAAGTTCCACTTTGTTGAACTGATGAAAGTTCATTATTTAGGGAATGAATAAGCTCTAGCCAGGTTTTTAAATACGGTAATTTTTATTGGTAAGTGTGATGTTGTGTCTTTGTAACTAAGATTGGTACAGCTTGACCCCTGACATTTTCTTCTTCTGGTGTATCCACCTCAGTAAGTAGAAAACTGTTCCTAGTCACTAAGTTATTTCCTTTCCCACTATTCCATTCTTACCTTTGATTTCACTATTTTATCTTAATCTTAGCCTAAAACCAACTGCTTGTTTTATACCAAAAGTTGTTTCTCTGTATATAGATCTAGGTATGTAACACTGCTCCCTTTATTGTATTTGGTCTTTCTAGTACCACTAGTAAACTTACTTGGAATTAATCTCACACTCTCACCCTGTATCCTCCTTTTCTACTATTTCTTTTCTCCTAACTATCTCCCCATGGATCCTCATTTAAGCCATCATTATATTTTGCTAACACTGTCCAAATAAGTAAAATTTAACAAAATGTAAAATGTAAATGAATAACTATAATTGCTTTGAAAATCTCTATAGTCATAAAATCCTATCCACTGTTGATGAACGTTGGAAGAAAAGCTCCATCTTTCCATGTACATTCGGCAACAGATAAATAACCAAAATAGTAATGTCTCTTTCAACCTTTCAATATGTTCAGTAAAGTTAAACACCAAATGGAGTAATGGTAATAGGCGTGTGGATTCTGTATCTTCATTATGATTTTAAAACTACCCTGGAAAGAGTGCTGTGGATGGGGTAAGTGATCAACAGATTAGATCGCAGTGGAAAAATAAGCAGGTGACCAGGTCCCAACAAGGTCGGGGAAATGGCATGGGGGAATGGAATGGGATTTTGTAGAAAGGAGGGCAGAACATGTAAAACTTGTGTGAATTTCTTAACCAAATGAGTGCACAAAAGACATCTGAGCTTTTTTCCTTCTAAAAAAAAAAAAAAGAGGGGGGTTTCTTTTTTTTTAAATGAGCTTGTCAAATTTTAATCAGGGAGATAGATGAGTGACAGATGAGGAGTGATAAATAAGAAAATTAAAATGAGCAAAAAAAGAAATAAATGAAAATGGGGAACAAAAGCTTATGCAGGGGCCAGAGCTGCACGATGAGGGGCAGGAGGGAACCAGAGGGGCAGAAGGCAGGCTTGGGGAGCCAGACTGAATGAACTTCTTGCTTTAACTTTGCACTAGGAAAAGAGGAACCAAAAGAACAATTGCTCCCTGAGGCTTTGTGACTCAAAGCAATGTGCAATCCAGAGGAAGGTCAGGAAAACAAACCAAAACAAAACAAACAAACAAAAGAGCAGATGGAAGGTCTGCTGACCGAGTTCAATGGCAATGCACTGATGACAATCCCTGTGCAAATGACCAGTATCACTCAGCTAGTAGATGCCACCCGGGCTTATCTCTGCCCTGCTTCACAATCAAGGTGTCACAGCTTTGCTCTGTAGATAGACCAGTGGTTCCCAAACTTTGTCCCCCAGAATCCCTTGGGGAGCTTTTAAAATTCTCAATGGCCAGACCACATCCCCATAGAAAGTACTGAACTACTGTATTTAAATACAAATTTCTGGGGTCCAGTAGGCGTTTCTATACACATTTATATTTTTGCAGGTCCTGACCAGACCAGTACAATAGAGGTTGAGAAACACGGCAGTAGGACTAAAACCCTCCCCAGTGGGAGTGCCTGTGACTTGGCCCATTCGTTGCCCTCTGCGTAGTAGACACACAGTGGCCACTTGACCCTTCCTTAAGTGTAAAGTCATAAACATTAGCTTTTTGACCTTCTCCCTTTGTGTGTATTTCAGAGTCCTGGACTTTGATTCTAAGCCCATTTCCTTCCACCCGTACTAAAGACTGGAACATTTCTGCTTCCTAATTCTGTGACTGAAGACCAGCTACTTAACTCTCCCAGCTTTCGTTTCTTCCTTTGTGAAGTGGGCTTTATCACAAAGCTGTTGAGAGGATCAAGTGAGATAATGCGAGCAAATCCCTCAGCTTAGTGCCTGCCAAATAGTCAGCGCTCCAAAAATGTCAGCCGTTATTATTATCCATTTATTCATGAGTTAATTCCCTGCCAGCATAAAGGATTTTTTATAAAGTCTTGTGAGAAAGAAAGTATCAAGAACTTCATCACAGTAGCCTCAAAAAGGGATGTCCAAGAGACAAGAGGAAGAAATGATATTTTTTGAAGATTAGGAGAAAGGTGAAGGAGAGGAAGGATGAAGTATTTGTTCTAAACCCAAAGGTAATTAAATGCCTTATGTTTTAACCCAATCCCCCAGTGAAAGAACTTGAGATTTAAAAATATAAATAAATCAATAATCCAGCAGCTGGAAAAACAGACACATTCTCCAAGGGAAGGAACATTATTACAAGTAGCCACCAAACTGAGAGTCCCTTTCTCCCTCCTGTACCTCCAGCCAGGCCTTTTGAGCCCAGACAAGCTGAGCCACAGGCTTCCAGGCAGCGCTCCTGCCAGGCAGCGAGGTTGCCGCTGCCTGGGAGGCCAGCCAGGCCAGCCTCTGACCCCTTTGCAGCCCATTCACTGAGGAGACCTCCTTCGGTCTCCATGGGACCAGAAATTCTTCCTGAAATAGCAGAGCCACTCCTGGAAACCAGAGTCCCTGGTTTTTAACTGCCCTTGCTGACCTCCCAGCTCAAGTTTTGGCAATTCTACACAAGGCTCCACTATGGAGAACTCAAGTTATTGCACCCCAAATGAGGGGTAGACACAGCAGGAGAAGTATTGGGGTGATGCTGCAGGGATAAGAAACTACACTGTGAACAAGATGAACGCTTCTAATTGAGTTAAATGTGTTATCTTTAAGCAGTAGAAGTCTGAAAGGCAAATTAACCTAAGCAGCCCTTGATAACCATTATGGTGGGGTAAAAAGCAGATCGCTCTGGGTAGGAAGGGTTTTATCAAAGGCCAGGAAAGCTAGATGATTGGCTATTATGTATAAATTGGAATCTGTTTTCACAATAATCAACTTGTTAATTTTCAATGAAATTATTTCAAAGAAATTTTAGCATTTCCTGAACTCTCTTTATTTGCCTTGATCCCTTTCTTTCACCAGATGGACATAATGTCAGTGTTTAAAAGGAAGTATTTATGCCTTTCTTTTGGCAGTTAATTACTACCTGTCATGCAGTGGAAGACTTCAGGCAAGCCTAAGCATAGCAAAATGTGTAGCTTTTCAAAGCAGAAATTCACTCATTCAACAAATGCATGTTGAGTACCTGATGTGTGCCCGGTATGGTGATTGTTTCACTGAAAGCTGGTCAACAAACACAGCCAGACAGGAGATCATTGCCCCACTCCACGTTAAACTTATGCAAACCATGAACCACAGTGTTATGAATCTGTGTCTCCCACCAAAACTCATATGTTGAAGGACTACACCCTAGCACCTCAGAAAGTGACAATATTTGCAGACAGGGCATTTAATGAGGTGATTAAGTTAAAAATACAGCCTTTAAGGTGCATCTTAATCCAATCTGCCTGGGGTCCTCATAGGAGAAAAAAATCGTGGACAGAGACAACAGACATACATGCTTATAGAAGACCATGTGAAGACACAGCAAAGAAGGTGACTGCCTGCAAGCCAAGGACAGAGGCCTCAGGAGAAACCAATCCAGCTGACACCTTGATCTTGAACTTCCAGCTTCTAGAACTGTGGGAAAATAAATTCTGTTGTTTAAGCCACCTGGTCTGTGTTATGGCAGCCCTAACAAACTAATAGATAAGCAAAGTATTTACAGGGCAAAAATACTAAAGTTCTTCCTCATATACAGAAAACTCCAACAACATTCTTCAATTCCCACTTTATAGCCTCTTTTTCCCAGAAGTTTCTACCTCGAATTAGTTCCTGAACCCTCTGGACAGAGATTCACTACTCTGTCTGTAACAAAGGACAAGTGGGTGTGTATGTGTGTGTTTGCACATGCATTAATTATTTCATAACCAAAAAACTATTTCTTAGCAAGTTATCCAGACAAAATGCTCCAAAAAGTACGTGCCAACTTGTTACACTCTCCTAATTCCCCTTAGAGTGAGCACAATAAAGTCAAACTTCATTATATCAGAGAATATACTTTGCACAAAACTGTACTACTTCTACATTAAAAGATTAGTTCTGCCTGGATCCAGTACACATGTCATATTTCTGGAAAGTCATTTGACACAAATCAGTCTAAAAAATAAAACAAGCAGGTGCATAATGTATTACTCAGAATAAAATAAACATGGCTTCATTTTTAAGTGCCAGAGTTTATTTCGTCCATTACATCTCTGTCAGCTACTGCATACTTGGCGCCCTCTTGTGTCCACTTTGGGATAGTTTTGTTGGCAAAATTTGTGAGCAATTCACGGCATGGCGTGCCTCATTTCCACCTCCCAAAACTACAAAAGAACACACAACAGAAATCTAACTTCTTTCCTCTATGTGAATTATATCAGTTGGAGAAATTCTACTTGGTTAAAATAGAAATTAGTTCCAAAATTTTAAATAAACACTTCTATACCCTTTGACTCCTTGAGTATTTACAATGTCTTTTATGTCTTTTATAGACAAAATCTTTTTCTTCTGCTCCTGGAGTTAACAGGTATTCACATTGATTTGTTTATACCTCAAAATTTTAGTTCTAAAATGTTTCTATTCCTAAGTATCTTTTAAAAGTTATTAATGTTTATTCAGATGTCTACAGAAAACTATGTAAAATATTTTTGCAAAGCTGTAACTATGGTTTTCTTGAGATACCAGTTGTCAATGCCACCATTGCTATCCCTACAGAAAAGGTGAATGAATATAAGCAAATTGCTGAAACATGACAATGCGCACTAGCTTTGTATGTTAGCAATTATAGTACTAAAGGTCACAATGCACATTAAAGTTAATTTCCCCAATTCAGATCTAATAAGGCCTTCATCTTGGTTATTTCCTTGTTTGGTGTAGATATCATAAAATATGAATTGGCATCTATATTACAAACCAACTGAGCCGATCCCTATTTCTCATTACTAAAATTTAGTCCAAACAGCATACATCAATATCTAACCACCTCATTCGTATTTACACTGTACTCAGATATATAACCATGTTCTTCTAGGGTATGGGCCTTATTTCTCCTAAAGCCATCATTAAACTCCCCATGTGATTTCACTGAACTTAACTCCAAAGGCAAAAAGCCTGGCAAACTGACAAATAAGGGCTATTTCAGAAGCTTCCCAAAGATACGAAGGCAAAATAAATGCCACGTAAGTCAGAAGAGAGACTGACAACTGTTAAGAACAAAGAGAAACTAGTTGAAGCTGGAATCAGTAGAAGCAGCTACAAGGCAGAGAAAGAACACCCAACAGCAAGGCATGCAGCTAGCGTCGCCACTGACACCCTGCCATGCACCACACAGCTAGGGGCCTTGGTCTCATCACCAGTGAGACAGGAGTAATTCTTACCTCACTAGTTATTGGTGGGATAGCATATAATTAGTACTTCACAAACAGGGTGTAAGTAAAAAGACATAGTGAATTAACCAATGTGGTTTAGATATTTAATAGAAGGCTAGAAGCAACTACATGAATCATTCCCTCATTCCAGGGAAAACACTGTATCCTTTACACTCTCAGAGCTGGTCTGAAGTTGGAAATAAAAGTTATTAAAATGAATCCAGGTTTCTAAATTTCAGAGGACAATTCACCAGGACAAACCTCCCCAGGTCATTTCTGCACCTCCCCACCCTGTGAAACAAACATGCACATGTAATTTTCAATTTTTTTATGAAATTAACTTCCACCATACAGATGCTACCTTCAAAGAATCCCTCCCTCTTCACCTTTGAAATTGCCTTTTGAGCAATTAAAACAAAAGAGAACATATAAGGATCTTATTTAATAAGTTTCCCCCTTCTTCCTTCCCCACTTCTCTCCACACTTCTTCGCCAAGACAGGAGTGTTTGGCAATGCATTTTACTCATTAAATTTTCACCACCCAGATGAGCATGTAATAAGGGCAATAAATTAGTGACACAGAACATTAGAAGGCATCATAGTGGGACCGAAAATAAAAGACTCAGGTGAATCCTTCATTTCGGGGTTGTCTCTGTGACACCCCGCTTGAACGGAGCCCTCCATCCCAGGAGCTTCAGTGACCTCTGCTCTTCCCTTTATTAAAGTCAGATTGTGTTCGGCTAGCTGAGAGGGCCACAAATTCCTTGAAGGTCAGCACTGTTTTCTAATTGACTTATCTTCCAAGTGCTTGGACCAAGACATTAGAAAGCCTCAGATGGTGGGGAAAAGCCTGAGTCGGGGACCCACCATCCTGGATAAAGGTCCTGCGTGGGTCTCTTCCTCCCAGAGGTAGGTCAAACACTGCTCAGAGCTTCCAGTTCCTCCCCCACAAAGTGGGTGAATAGAACCTTTGTATTTTTCAAAATGGCTGAAATCAGATGAGACAATACACATACGAGGAAGTTTAAAACTTGACAGCACTAAAAACATAAAAGCAAAACCTTGACTTGGCAGATATAGAATAGGAACTAAACACACACAGTCCACAGTCGTACCCCTCATGTCCATTCTCATCAAATCTCAAAAGCCAAGCAGGGTTGGGCCTGATTAGTACTTGGATGGGAGATCACTTGGGAATACGGGGTTCTGTAGGCTAGGGAGAAGAACTCAGCAGCTCACTCCCAAAATACTAAGCCATCAAAAACCCTAGGAATAGCAGAGAAACACTGACATAGTGCCAGGGTTGGCACAGTGTCAAGTAGAGTTTCATTCTGTTGTACATAGGGTCACTATGAGTTGAACCCGACTCCATGCATCTAACAACAACTAACACCCTTATGTATCATCATCACATTACATAACATTCTAGAATCTACTTTTTTGATGGGAGCACAGAAGGAAAGTAAAGCAAGATGTCTGCGATGGCTAATCTTATATGACAACAGTGTTAGGTGAGGGTGCCCCACTTTTAGGTCAAACAGCAATGTAGATGTAGCCATGAAGGTATTTTTAGATGTGATTTACATGAAAATACATAGTGTGAATAAAGCAGATTACACTCCATAATGTGGGTGGGCCCCAGTCAATCAGCTGGGGATTTGTATAAAACAAGACATAGGCCTGCAAGAAGCAAAAGTGAATCCTGCAGCCAGTATCCACAATGGCATGAGTACATTCCTTAAAAATCACTTTCTCTCTTTCCTCTCTGTATACACATACCCATATATATGTATGTACACACATACATATACATATACTTCGGTTGTGTTTCTCTGGCAAATCCTTCTATATGTAGCCACATATGTTTTATGTTACTCCTCACATACATGCATGCATATATGTGAATGTGTACGTATATATCTCTCATAGAGTCAGGTCGTAAGTACCCCTAACCAGGATTGAGAACATACTGTTTGGGGAAGCAGGAATTAGATGAAGATTAACATCTAATTCCACAATCACTGGCACTCACCCTCACCTGACTGCAAGGCACAGAGATCATTTGACCCATTCTCCTACTCTTAACACTGAGAACTGCCCCTCCCACTCCTTACACTTTATATACTTTATCCTCCACTCCACCCTAGGCGGCCCATGGCAATCGCCTGTTTGGCTGGCCCTATGCCTTCCCTGCATGCTTCATCATAAGTCCAACCCTGATCATCTCACCAAAGGGATCACATCACATTCCTCCCTTCCTTTAAACCTTTGGGTGACTATCACTGTGCCTCCTCATTATTACTGAATTCTTTTAAAACATAATTACAATTATGCCTTGGTTCCTTGAGGCATTGTTCCCCAGACCCCTTTTGGATACCCAAATCCATAGATGCTCAAGTCCCTTATACAAAATGGTATAATACTTGCTTATGACCCATGCATATCCTCCCATAAACTTTAAATTATCTCTAGTCAGGGTTCCAAACCCCCAAGCCATGAACCAGTACCAGCCTGTGGCCTGTTAGAAACTGTGCTGCACAGAAAGAGGTGAGTTGAAGGTGAGTGAGCAATACTTCATCTGTATTTAGAGCAGCTCCCCATCATCTCATATCCCAAAACCAAATCCTTGCCACCTTACCAGGTCTGTGTAAAAAATGTCTTCCACAAACTGGTCCCTGGTGCCAAAAAAGTTGAGGACCTCTGTTCTAGATGAGTGATAATACCTACTACAATGTACAGCCTACATAGTTATTATGCTGCACTTTTATCTGTCATATTTTTATTATTCTTATGGGTTTTGTCCTAAATTTTTATTAATATGAAATAATTGTACATATGTATGGGGTACACTAGCCTGCATCCTCACACTACTCTGGCATCAGATTTCATCTGATCTTGGAAGCTAAGCAGGGTCAGGCCTGGTTAGTACTTGGGTGGGAGACCATCTGGGAACACCATGTGCTATAGGCTTGGGAGAAGGACCTGGCAGCCCACTCCCAAAAACCAATCAGCCATTGAAAACCCAATGAATAGCAGAGACGCACTGACATAGTGCTGGATAGGGCACAGTGTCAGGTAGTGTTTCATTCTGTTGTACATAGGATCACTATGAGTCGGACCCAACTCAGCACCACCTAACAACAACAACAACATGTATGGGGTAAAGTGTGATATTTCAGCACATGTACACAGCATGTACTAATCATACTATAGTAATTAGCATTTCCATCCCCTTATTGTTTATTTATATTGTGAGCCTTAAACATCCTCTCTTCTAGTTCTTCATAAATATATAGTATGTTATTGTGATCTACAGTCACCCCATTTTGCTGTGGAACATTAAAATTTATTCCTTCGGTGTTTTGATGCCTACTATCTAACCTCCCTTTATCTTTACTCCACCTCACCCTTCCCAATCTCTAGTAGTCACTATTCTACAGTCAGATTTTCTTTAGCTTTCATATATAAGAAAGAACATGTGCTCTTTGTCTTTCTGTGATTGGCTAATTTTACTTCATGTAATATCTTCCAATTCCATCTGTTTTGCTTGACCTGCAAGGATTTCATGCTTTGTATGCCTAAATAATATTTCATTGTATATATATACCACATTCTCTTTATCCAATCATCTCTATGGGCACTTAGGTTGCCATATCTTGACTACTGTGAATAGTGCCACAATAAACATAGTTGTGCAGGTTTCTCTTTGATATGCTAACTTCATGTCCTTCGAATAGATACTCAGAAGTGAGATAATTGGATTATATCTTAGATCTATATTTACTTTGTGGAGGCATCTCCATATTATTTCTGTAATGGCTGTACTAATTTACATTTTCACCAACATTGTATAAGAGTTTTCCCTTTCTCTACATCCTTGCCAGCATTTGCTATTTTTTGGTCTTTATGATAATAGCCGTTCTAACTGGGGTGAAATGATATCTCATTGTGGTTTTGATTTGCATTTCCCTGATGACTAATGATACTGAGTATATTTTTACATGTCTTTTGGACATTGTATTTCTTCTGAGAAATGTCTTGTTTGTTTTGCTGGATGACTGGTTTTCTGTTTTTGTTTTGAGTTCCTTACATATTCAGGAACTTAATCCTTTTTCAAGTGAATAGTCAGAAAATATTTTTCTCATCCTGTAGGTTGTCTCTTCACTCTGTTGACAGTTCTGTTTGCTACACAGAAGCTTCTTGGTTTAATATAATCCCGTTTGCCAATTTTTGCTTTTATTGCCTGTGCTTTTGTTTTGGTGTCTTTTCCAAAACAACTATTGCCTTTACTGATGCATTGAAGTACTTCCCCTATATTTTCTTCTAACACTTTCATAGTTTGTGCGTCATGCATTTAGATCTCTGATCCATTTTGAGTTGACTTTTGTACAAGGTGAGAGATAGGGGTCAGGTTTCATCCTTCTGCATGTGGATAGCCAGTTTTCCCAGTGCCCCTTACTGAAGTTGTTGTTGTTGTTAGGTGCCGTTGAGTCATATCTGACTCATAGCGACCCTCATAGGGTTTTCAATGGCAGATTGTTTTGGAATTGCCTTGGGAGTGGGTTGTCACGTCCTTCTCCCATTTTTGCAGTGCTGGGAATTGAACTTCAGACCTCAGAGACCTCAGAGCAGCACTCTACCAACTGAGCTAAATCCCAGCCCTCCTTACTGAAGAGGCTGTCCTTTCTCCAGTGTGTTTTCTGGGTCTTTGTTGAAAATTTGCTGGCTTTAAATGTGTGGGTTTATTTCTAGGGTCTCTATTTAGTTCCAGTGGTCTATACATCTCTTTTTATGGCAGCACTGTGCTGTTTGGGTTACTATTGCTCTGTGGTATGTCTTGAAATCAGATTTTGTGATGCATCCAGCTTTATACTTTTTTCTCAGTTGCTTGGGCTATCCTGGGTTTTTGTTTTTTGCTTTTGTGATCCCATAGGAATTTTAAGATTTTTTTTTAAATTCTGTGATGAAGGTCATTGGTCTTTTGAAGGAGATTGCATTGAATCTGTGATTTTGAACTTTTTCCATCCTCAGTTGTTTAAATCCAGAGACAGAACCTGCTAACATGGAAAGCCAACCATGCTTATCTTTCCTTAACCACATTCCCAGTGTTTCCTACTTGACCTCATTACATAAGGGGCTGAGTCTCCTTGGCATGGTCTTCTCCTCTTGTCCATCTTGAGCAAACTGAATGCAAGCATTGCTTCCTCGGGGAAACCTTCCCTGCTAACCCCTTGCAGCATCACTCATCGCTTCCTCCTCTGAGAAGCTTCTTTGCACTACACCTTATTATAACAATCAGGCTCCATTTTATTTGGCTTTGCCTACAAAGCTTCTGGCTTCAAAGTCTTGCAATGATGGATCTTCTCCAAGTGATCGCCTTATAGAAGTGGATTGAATGCACAGATGTCTAGGTACAAGCTACTGTCCTGGATGAGCAAGGCGTCTGTGCACACCCTTAGCTGGATCCAAAGGAAAGATCACATATATTTTTTTGAGGTCATCAGGAAACCTAGAGACTGGGTTGTTAGGGCAAACACTACAAGAAGACAGTGCCTGAGTAGTGTGTAGGGCTGAAAAGACATGGGTGTGAAAGAGGACAGAATGGCATGGATTGATGGGCATATGAGTCCAGAAAGACAGATGTCATCAGGCCTGTGCCTTGAGAGAAAGATCCAGAGTTATGTAGAGCTTGGGAAGTAGTAAATAAAATGACAATGATCATCATCATCATAAGAACAATAACAAGTAAGACTAACATAGACTGGAAAGTGGTGGTTCAAAGTAGTAGGGAAAGACAGAAAACAAGCAAATAAAAATGGAGAGTTTTACATTAAAGGAAAATGAAGTGCCAGCAAGTGGAGAAAAGGGGGATAGGTGAAATGTTTGTTTGTATATCAATAACTTGTCTTAGCACAGCAATAGAATTTGCAATTAATTTTATTTAGGAAATCTTTGGAAATGATGATCCCTCATATGACATGGTACTATGCTTTCTTTAAAGTATCCATGAATTTGTTCATGGCTGCCAATGTTAATTATATTGTTTATCATAATTTCCCTTTTAGGAAACACTCCTAGAAAATGTTTCAGAATGTGGTCATGAAATTTTTTTTGATCACATTATCTTAAGTTTGTATGAAGGAAGAAAGTAAGAACATTCAATAACTACCAAAGAGGAAATTAAATTCAAAATTTTCCAGGTAATTTTAACAAATCCTAATGAAGGAATGATTTGTAAAATCAATAATCTCTTTCCTCCTTGCCTATAGAATCAAAGTGGTTCAAAAAAGCAGCCAAATTTTTTACATTAAGAACAACTGGCATACTAAAATAATTATTTATCTTAAGTAATAACATGTTAGTCTGAAACTTTAGATACCAGCCCTGACTTTCAGGACTGGGAAAATGCACTTGGCCCAGTTAAGAAGCCACTGAAACACTGTGGGTTTGGCATCACAAGTCAAGCCCAATCCCTTTGCTATTTGAATTCATTTATTCTTGGCAAAATATAACTTCCTGCCCCTAAGAAGAAAGATTTTTTAAAGTCTCATAAAAATGATTCCAAAGTTTTCTTGGACTTCAAAAGGCTCTTGCAAAACAACATTTTTATTAGTTAAATTTATGGAATATGCTACATACGGATTAAATTTTCTTATATCTTAAATAAGTAACAATTAGGATAAAACCAATGGGATGTAGAGTTTGGATATGTTTAGCAAAGGAGAAATCCTCCAGGGACCTCTTTATTTACCATGAACTATAGGAAAAGATATAATCTTCAGAGAGGGGCTCTGTTCTGTCTAGGAACTCCAGGACAAGGGCACAGTCCTGCTTCTCTGCAGGTTATCCAAGCTCAAGGCCCAATAAAGGAGGCATCTTTGCAGTAGAGTCCACCAGAACTTTCAAAGGTGGAAGCAAACATGCCCATCCACTGGCATTTTGTTAATTAATAAGGCCAGTTTCCACTACTTCTTGTCAGGAGAACCCAATTCCCATTTTATGAGGCAAATAAGTAAGATTCTCTATGTTACGACTCTCACCAGGCCTGTTCCAACATCAATAAGCAAAAAGAACCTGATACTCCTATTGAGGACATCTCTCTTGGAGGGCTGTGTTCTTCAAGAGATGGAGAAGTTGAGAATTTCCTCTCCAGGAAAGGCTGAGTATCTGCAGAAACAGCCAAGGTCTTGATCCTTCCCAAGTGCACAGCTCAGGCAGCAGCCAGGCCCAGAACAGCCAAAGGATGCTGTTTAACCCTTCCAGATGAGCAATCAACCTTATTTTTGAGTCCTGGGTTAGGTTGAAAACCTTAGCATTTAGTTCACCAGGTTTATGCTCAATCTTTTGTTATCCAAGCATTCATTATGTGATTTCCTGAGGATGACAGATTGCTTAGTAAAGCAAAAGTCATCATGGCAATAGATGTTTACTAGTAACCTGACAACTTATAAAAATTACCCCTTGCTCCAACACCCCTCCCCACAGGGTCCATCCCACACATAAAGTCTACTCTTTGTTCATCAATTTTCCCCCAGATGGTCTGTGGTTGTAAATGTTGAACAATATAGTATTAAAATACTGCAGATTAATGACAAAGGGAAATTTAAGCCTTGCAAGTGATGCAGGCTTTCATTGAGCCAGTAAAAGTGACTTGGCGGATATGTTCAAATTACAGGCAAAGCCACCCCCACATCCTAACCCAGAAGGTGGCAGAACAGGCAGCAGAAGAATGGACTGTCTCCACCACAGTGTGACAGGGCAGGAGAGCTCAGAGTGCATTAGCAGAAGGAAAACAAGGATGGGTTGGGAACATCCTGTGGGCACCAGAAAACAACCACAATATGGTGAGTAACAGGGGCAGCGATGAGAGAAAAGAGAATCCCACTTAAAAGGTTCTTACTGAAAAGTTGTGAGGATTCAAATATTAAATAATAATTAAACTTCTTGTCATTGCTGTCATTAAGTGCTGTCGAGGCAGGTCCAATTCATAGCAATCCTGTGTACAACAGAACAGTACACTACCCAGCACTGTGCCATGCCTGGTACTATGTCAGTGCTTCTCTGCTACTCATAGGGTTTTCAATGACTGTTTTTTGGAAGTAGGCTGCTGGGTTCTTCTCCCAAGGCTACAGCACCCCATATTCCCAGGTGGTCTCCCATCTAAGGACTAAGCAGGCTTAGCTTCTGAGATCAGACAAGATTAGATGTCAGGGTGGTATGGCTATCGATAAAATTAAACTATAAATAATAAAGTCATTATTAGTATTATGGTTAATTGGAATGATTTGATCTATAAAAGACCAGGAGTTCAAAATCAGTTAAAAGCAAAAGTTAAAATAAATAGTATAAAATGTAACTTGTAATACAGGAAAATAAAAATGAGATTTATGTCTAAATCACTATTTTGTCAAGTAAGAGATGCATTATATATATGCATATATATATATGCATTTTATGTATTTTATGTATGTATTTTATATATACATATCAATGTACATGGGCTGGGATTTAGCTCAGTGGGTAGAGCGCTGCACTGCAGTCTCTGAGGCCCTGAGTTCAATTCCCAGCACCGCAAAAATGGGAGAAGGGCCTGGCAATCCACTCCCAAGGCAATCCCAAAGCACTCAGCCATTGAAAACCCTATGAGGGTCGCTATGAGTAGGATACCGACTCGACGGCACCTAACAACAACAACAATCAATGTACATATGTACCAGAATATGTATATATACACACAAATTTTTCTACTACTTTTTTATAAATATGTGAGTGTAATATATAATACATGTTCTGAACAAGGAGGAAGGCAGAATAGACAAAACAACTGGGAATGAACTAATACAGAAATAGAAGGACAACTATCAAGGGGTAGAGATGCTGGTCTATCCTGAACTTACATAAAAACCAAGATGATCTGCACCAAACCACCTCTGACATCCATACAAAATAACTAGAAAGAAGATTCAACAGTGTATTCCTAAACGATAAAACAGAAAGATGGTACAAAGATGGTCCACAGAAGAACGTTTGTTAAGTTTACTGACTTCCTCATCTCCTGGGAAATAAAGCCTCTAGATAACCCACAAATTACTATAAAATAATAATGTGGAACTCTCACACATCAGGTTCTAATGATGCTACAAAACTGGGTCAATGACTTCTAATGGTGGTCCTGTCTACCATGGTAATGTACTCAACCATGTGAATCTGATAGGTGTTGGGGTGTGGCTCAGTCCAGCTGAGGTCAAAGCCTTGCCCTGACACTGAGTGGGTATCAGGGACCCACAGGACCTGGTTGGTGGAATGGCTGGAGGCGCCAAAAAAGACCTCCAGAGAACTTCTATAAAAAAAGAGAAAAGGGGAATTTTATTGGGTTGCTCCTCAAGTGCTCCTCAAGCAGCCCCTGAGAAGTGCTAGCTAAAAGCCAGCAGCATGGAATACTGCAAGCTCATTGATGATTCACCTCTGCTTTTAAAGCTACAGCAAGAGGTGTTCTGCTGCACTGGAGGTCTGGGGTGGTCTTGACTCTCACAGCTCACCTTCTCTACCTCCCTCCTTCCCAGGGATGGGAGGAATTGGGAGGCTCTTTGTGAGTTGCTTGTAGCCTTCAGTGCTTCAGGGCCCCTGGTCTTGACTCATCAGCTTGCTAGATGGTCTGTCTCAGGATCAAGGTGATGGGGTCTGGACAGCAGGTAGAGAACAGTAGGGGTGAAGGTGGGGTCCAGGAGTCTGTTTATATAGGATCCTGGGAGGGGATGTATACCAGGAGCAGCCAACCAGGGCACATTCCTTGACTGGTATGATGGTTTACCTGTCATACCTGCCAGGTGGGGCAGTTATTTAAATAGGGTGATTTGGAGTACAACTTGTATTAGTGGGTTAGTTGTGTAGGGGTCCAATCAGGTAGGGTGCTTTAGGAGCCAACCAGGGGGCTTGGGGTGACCAATCAAGGTAGAGGTAGTTAGAACAAGGTCTTGCTGGTCAGGGGCCGTCTTTAGTCACTTGATGGGAGGAAGGACAAAGGAGTAAGTAAGTGGAATGTGGCCCTGGGGTCATCTAGAGGTCAGTCCCTCAGGCTGATCAGAGAGACTCTAATTAGGGGATGCTTTTTAGAAAATCCCCAACAGATAGGATGCTTTTTTTATGGGGAAGAGACCAAATCTCAAAAAATTAAAACCAATATGCACAACTAGGACTAAATACTTATCATGGAAGACTTGATTACTAATGGACATTCGATCTAGTGATCAGTGTGCAGGCTTGAAGTTCCTGGGCTACAACAGCAGCTCCCACCCCACCCAAGGGTTCTAGGTATCCAGAGCACAGATCTCCTCACTTCTGTTGGCCTGAAGCTGTACCCCCTTTTCATGTTGGATCTAGTTAGATTATTGAGACCAATCTTAGAAAGGCAGTTTTAGGAATAAATAAGGATAAACACTGCAATAAAAGCAAAGGTAAGGATGACACCCCCTCATTAATTGTTTTAGTAGTGTGTGGAGTTTGCTAACACTGATTATGATTGGTCTGTTTTTAAAGGTATTCAGTTTTCTTTTCATTTTTTTATGAGAGGGGATTACTATGTTGAGGCAGGGTATCACTATGTTGACCAGGCTGGCCTTGAACTCTTCAATTCTCCTGCCTCAGCTTACCTTACCAAGTGCTGGGATCACAATGGTGTGCCAACGTATCTAACTAAGGTACTCAGTCTTTAAAAGATAATATGATCTTTAAGTCATGATTTTAGTTGTTTAGAGTGTTTAAGTGAATGCATTATTTAAATATTGGGAGAAATTTATTATTAAGGTAAATTTTGTAACTGTGAATATTTAGTACAATTTTGAATTTTCTTTAGATGCTAAAGATTTTGTGACTACTTAAGGTAAATAAAGTACCACGCAAAGTTATCATGTATACTTTTCAATACTCAAAGGCATTTGATGGAAAAGAACCCATTTCTCCTTTTGTAATTCTAAAACTAATTTAGAATTATAAACATCACTTGCATTATATTAAATCTAACTTATTTTGAGGGGCTGGGATTTAGCTCAGTTGGTAGAGTGCTGCGTTGCAGTCTCTGAAGTCCCGAGTTCAATTCCCAGCACCGCAAAAATGGGAGAAGGACCTGGCAATCCATTCCCAAGGCAATCCCAAAACAGTCAGCTACTGAAAACCCTATGAGGGCCGGTATGAGTCAGATACTGACTCAACGGCACCTAACAACAACAACAACAACTTGTTTTGATAAATTTTATTCTTTCCAAGGTAAAGTCTTAAACGTAAATTCACTGGAAACTCCTATGCATCAGAGCTTGTGTGTGAGTCAGCCTGGGATTGATCTTCCTACTGATTCTATTTCCAATACTTCCCAAATCAATACCTTCTAGAAAAGGGGTGTCCAACCTGTAAGCTTCCCTGGGTTGCATCAAGTACAAAGGAATTGTCTTGGGCCACACATAAATTACATACTATGGTTAGTGTACATACATAATTAGACTTCTTTTACTGTTTATATTTTTATTATAAAGTTTAGAGAAGTGAGAATAACATAAAACTAATGGGGAATTTGACTTTGTTTTTGTAAAACTAATCTATCCGTGTCTGGTTCAATGGAAGTGGCCACAATTCTCAGTAAGCTCTCAAGTAAATTTTGCAATGGTCAATTTGCAGCAACTGGAACTGGATTGACAGGAGAAAGACATGGCAACCCAGTCCCAAAAATAATCCCAAAACAATCAGATATGGAACCAGTCAAGGTGCCCATCAACAGAAGAATGGATAAAAAAATTAAGGTACATATATACAATAGACTACTGCTCAGCAATAAAAAAATGAAATAATGTCATTTGTAGCAAAACGGATGGAATTGGAGATCATCTTAAGTGAATGAACACAAGCTCAAAAAGAGAAATACCATATGTTCTCACTCATGTGCGAGCTGAATCATACTTAAAGGAAGAAAAAATCCTATACATAAATTGATATGTAAAAAATGCACAATTAAACTTAGTGTAGAAGGGACAATATAAGGAGTAGAAAGGAGGAGGTAGGGAACTAGAAGAGGGAAGGGAAGACTGGGAAAGATGAGATGGGGAGGCGAGTCAATGTGGAGGGATGAAGGGGGAGAGGTCAATCTCAATGTAAACAGCACAACTTCATGAGCATATTGGAAAAATAGGGGAAGATAACCCAAATAAGTATCAGAGTTTTACTACATACTAGCTATAAGGCTCCATAAACTTTGTGGGTTGATGAAAGTGTTTCTAGAAGTGATATAAAGGATGCATAATGGGAAAAGCCAAAGCTGTATTACTCTGTACTCCATCATCATCTACTAATAAAGAAAAAAAAACCTATGAGGGTCACTATGAGTCAGACCTGACTAGATGGCACCTAACAACAAACAACAAATAGGACTGAGTTGATTTAGATTCTCAAAAATATCATTGATGATTGCTATGTTTGACTTGCCAAGTTGTCAAAAACTCATATAATCTCTGATGCACCCTTAAGGGGTTTTGAATAGCTTTGAATCACTTCTAAATCAATCCCATCATACTTGACTGACTAGAGAGGAACAATGTTGCTAACCTGACTCACATTACCAACCATGACACGTTTACACTTGTTTAAAGGATAGAAGTTGATATTGTGACACCATTCCGGGAAGTTATAAAGAAGTACTAGGTGTTGTTTTATAGACACATGCAGTATTGGAAATACACATGAGGTCACAAAGAAAATAAATGCTAAAAACACATGATGTTAATAGATTTTGTGGGGTTGCATTAGTGGCTATTCAGGGCTAAATGTGGCCCACTAGCTGTGCATTGGACATGTCTATTTTAAAGAGCAGTGACTAGGGAAGGATAATGCAAAGGCTTTGGGGGGTTTTTAGGATGCATAGGTAAGCAAAGGTGTCAGTGTCTACATGAAATGATACTGTTTAGAAACGTCACTGAGTCCTCCCAAGCCTAAATAAGGGGTACTATTGAAAGCTATAATTTGTAATGCATGCAGCAATAAGGTGGGAAGCTGCCCCTCAATGTTCACCCAACTGAGATACTGCTGTGGAATTTTCAGTGAGCAGTTTTATTCTCCTTTGTCTCAGTTTACAGAAAATAAGTGGCAACAATACCTTCTTGCTGTTGTGAGGATAAAATTTGAAAAGGTAGGATTTCTCCTCTAAAAACATCAAATGCTTAGCTGAGTGCCAGGGCACACACCTGTAACCCAATTGACTTGGGAGGCTGAGGCAGGAAGATCACTAGTTTGAGGCTAATGGCAGTCTGTGCAACTTAGCAAGATTTTGTCTCAAAATAAAAATATAAAAATAAAAAAGAGGCTGGGGGAGCAGCTCGGTGGTCAAGCACTTGCCTAACATGTGTGAAGCCCTAGGTTCAACCCCCATCACTGCAAAAATAAAAGGAAAAGTATAAAATATTATAGAATGTAAATCAGTTAGGAGTAATAGTGGTAGAAGTAAGGTCATAAGAGTGAAAAAAGGATATGGAAAGCTCCTAAGGTGAAGCAGGCATTTGGAAGATTATAAAATGATTTATGCATGGCATTAAAGTCTTCCATAATGTCTTAAAACAATAACAACAGAGCCTTATTTGTTGTGGTGGTGGTTGTTGTTAGGTGCCTTTGGATTCATAGCAACCCTTTGTACAATAGAACACAACACTCACCGACACTGTGCCATGCCAAGCACTATGTCAGTTCTTCCTTGCTATTCATAGGGTTTTCAATGGCCAATAATTTTCAGGATTGTGTCAGGAGTGGGCTGCCAGGTCCTTCTCCCTCTTCTTTGGTGCTGGGGATTGAACCTCAGGCCTCAGAGAGCACAGAGCAGCACTCTACCAACTGAGCTAAATCCCAGCCCCAAGCTTTATTTAAGTGGTGGATCCCAGAGAAAGATTTATTTCATGAAAGAAGGGGTAGCTGCTGCTCAGCTTTCCTTGGTTCTTTTCCTTAGCAAGGACAAGGTCACACCATGTGTTCTCACCAGCCTTGATAAGCAATTAGGACAGGATGAGGAGATGGTTCCTGGTCCATCTTCCTATCACAGGATCTACTCCAGGCTCAGTGCATAGGGAACAGAAAAGGGAAGTCCAGAACCAGGCCCAGTAACACACTCATTTGCAAAACAAGATGTCAACACTGTGTACCACAGCGAGACAGTCCTTTCTCCAACGACTAAGGTAAAGTGAGGGCTACATCCACTATCTAAACTCCTGCAGGCCAGGTAGCCATTCCCTCCCACCTTCTCCTCCACAGGGTCCTGGCTCCTTTGCCTTTGGGGAGAGCCTCTTGAACCGTGTTCCCCAGGCTTTTCCTGCCTCTGGGTTTACATGAGCCTGTGCTACTAATCAGGAGACCTCTGGACCCACCTACGCCTGACCTTACATATCAATCTCTGGTCTTAGCTTTCAACTCTGGACCTTGACCTTGAACTTAGTACGGTAGGAAGCTCTTGACATCAAATGAAATTATATCCATCTTTTCAATTATCCTATGCACCTTTTAGCAGTTTAAAAATCTATAGCTCCATTGAGTAAAATGTTGTGGAGGGGCTGAGTATTCACACAGGCACAGAGCATCACCACATGGGTGAAGCCCTTCATTCCCATGGTAGAAAACACCTGTATGTAAAGACTTGGGCAGACACCACTCTAAGGGTTAATTTTAAGTGACTAAGCTACAGACTGCCCAGATATTAAGTCACATGTTATTCCAGGTATGTTTAGGAGGTTGTTTTCTGATAAAATTACCATTCATATTATAGACTGAGTAAAGCAGATTGTCCTCCTTAAGATGTGTGGGTCTCACCCAATCAGTTGAGCACTTGAATAGAACAAAAAGCCTGACCCTTGTAACTGGGTAGGGCGACTGCCACCTGACTGCTTGAAATGGTTGTTGTTGTTGTTGCTGCTGTTGTTGTTAGGTGCCATCAAATCAGTATCCGATTCATAGTGACCCTACCTACAATAGGCAAAACACTACTGTCAGTGCATCTCTGCTGTTCATAAGGTTTTCAATGGCTATTGTTTTATGGGAGTGGGTTGCCAGAGGTCCTTTTCCCAAGCCTACAGCACCTGGTGTTCCCAGGCGCTCTCCCATCCAAGTACTAACCAGGCCTGACCCTGCTTAACTTCTGAGATCTGACAGGATAGGATGCCACAAGGCTATTGCTGCAGGGGCTTGAGAAGGAGCATTGTTCTTTTTCAGGCTTCAAATTCCAATGGAAAAAAAAAAACACCTTGTTTTTGACATTGAGCCTGCTTGCTTTCAGACTAAAACTACACATCAGCTCTCCTGGCTCTCTAGTTTGCAGGTCTTGGGACTTGTCAGCTTCTATTATGATGCAAAGCCAATTGCCCAGGTTTTCAAGGAATTCTTGATAATATATAATGATAAAATGTCTGGGATTTGTTTAAATATTTCAGGGAAAAAATGGAGAAAAACAGGCTAGCCTAATTAAATATGATAGAATCTCACTAAATGAGTGATCCTCATGTTAGTAAATCGGGTAACTGATAGATTGGGGCTCATTAAAAACTATATAGTTGCATATGTTCAAATTTTTTCATAACAAAAATTGAATACAGCCATGTGCTGTGGCATACATCTATAATCCCAGTAACTTGGGAAGCTGAGGCAGGAGGATTATGAGTTCGAAGCCAAAGGCAGCATGCCCAATTTAGCTAGACCCTATCTTAGAATAAAAAGTTTTTTAAATGGGCTATGAGTACAGCTCCGTGGTAGAGCAGTTGCCTTGTATGTGCAAGGCCCTGAATTCAACCTCTGAGTACTGAAAAAAAAAAAAAAGGAATATATCACATATCAAATATGTATACCATTTAACCTTTATTAAGTCTTTTTCTTTGCATTATCATGTTTTATTGTTTTAGCCTGAAAAGGAAGCATCAGTGCAAGTGTTGTTGGTGAGCATTTAGTGTCCTGCATCTAGAAAAATGATGGTATTTTCAAGTGATCAATATGAGACATGACAGCGATGATTCCCTGAAATTATGCTTCTTCTGAGATTCAAAGTGGGAAGCATCTCAGGCAAAAAAGAAAAGAATGAGACAGTTGTTGGCACAGTTCAGGGGCAAGTAATTTTTCCTCTTTTCTAGTGTTAGTTCAATAAATTAGCATTAACACAGGCATTTCTTCTAAGTTTTGTATCACCTTGGCTTTGGGTATATGTAGAGCAAGTTCCTTAGCAGAACTGACTGATTTAAGTCAGACTGAAGTGATACAGGCTCCTGACTTCCTTCTCTATCCCATATCTGAAATACTCTTCAACTGCCTCCTCCAGGGTGAATGGAAGAGGATCAGCTCAAATAAACTTGTCTCGGCACCTTAAAGACAAGTTTGGCCAGACACAGTGGTGCATGCCTGTAAATCCCAGAGACTCAGGAGGCAGAGGCAGGAGGAATGCAAGTTCAAGACCAGAAGCAGCCTGAAAACTTAGCCAGACCCTGAGTCAAGATAAAAAATAAAAAGGGGGGAGGGGGTGCAGCCCAGTGGGAGAGCACTTGCAGAGCATGCACAAGGCCCTAAGTCCAACCCCTCAATGCCTCAAAACAAAAGGACACATTTGCTCAAAGATGAGAAAGGCAGCCATATATATGAATGGAAAGCAAGTGCAAGTGAACTTTGGATCTGACTCGTACTAACCAATGGAATGATGTTGGACACACTGCTTACTCGCTCCACCTCTCTCCACAGTTATTTTTTTCTCTGCAGTAAAGTGGGAGGGTAGGCTGACTTGTACATTCCTGCCTCCCCAGGCTCTATAAGATCTCTGCCAGGGCAGAGACCCTGTCATGCCCAGCCACCATTTCACATATTGCATCCAGCATTGATCTTTGAACACATGAGTCCAACTTGGACTTAATAAAGGGAAAAAAATAGAATATCAAATAATTGGATGAACTTGAGCACAACTCTAAAAACTTATTGATCTGGAGAATTTCTGATCCATCTCCTTGCCCTGGATCTTTTCTGGTTTAATCACATTTTCTGTCAGAAGACTCCAGAGGTGAGTAGTGACCACTAGATGGCAGCACAAACCTACTACAGAACAGTCCCAAAGCAGCTGGTGCCCTCAGACCAGCTGTTCCAACAAGCCTGCACAGTTGAGCACACTATAAATAATCACAGCTGCCCTGCCTGGTGTCTTTCCCTCAACTCCCTCTTTATTATAAGGAATCTATACTAGTTTCATTATTGATGGGAACATAGGTGTTATGTTGTCTCAACCCTAGGATCCTGATATGCCCTTATTTTATTTTTTTCATGGATTTTTGCGTTTATTTTGATTTTTTAAAAATTGTACATTAATGGTTGGGGATATAGCTCAGTCCTAGAATGGTTGCCTAGCATGTATGTGACCCTGAGTTTAATCTCCAGCACTGCAAAAAAAAAAAAAAATTACATTTTTCAGCACCTAAGACAAGTATCTTACTCTCACCTTAGACTTGAAAAAAGAGAGAAAAACAAGATTGCTTCCAATGGCCAAGAAAATAATCTTACAAAGACACCAGATCAAAGCAGAGTAGGAGACAGTAAAAGTATCACATCAAAGACCTCAAACATAAACAAGAACTGAGTAATAACAAGTATTCGTGTCCTGGTGCTCAGAAAAATGGATGCATAAGTGAAAGATAAGATCTCCCTTGGTTTACCCTTCTATCTGTTTTATGTTTAGTGCTTCATGGTCATCATAACCTCCCAGTCCTCCTTTGAGAATTCCACCTGCCTCGCTGGGCCCTGCATTCCCTACCTCACACCCTTTTGTTTTAAAATATCTGCTGCCACCTCTGACACTGAAAATTTTGCCGTAGTTCTGTCTTCTGTTCTATCTTACTTTTTCTCAGAGCCCAGAGGAGGTGAGAATATAAGGTAGGTGGGAAGAGAAAATGGAGAGAGATTCAGAAAATGAAAAACACCACAGGGCTAAGCCTAGAGCCTAGTCTCTCCATTTGGACTCCAGGCTCCTTCAGAAACAGACCATCCTCACTAGCAACAGCATAATTCCTTGCATAAAAGAAGCACACAGCAAACATTAGTTGCTATGGCTTACTCTTTGCATCAACTAGCAATGTGTTTACACAAACAATTAAAGGTCATTAAAAAGAAATAAATTTAAGCAATGCCCTATCAATACCTGTTTCAGTAGCTTAGCCAAGTAATAATATCCATTAACCCTGCAGCTGACTCCTTTTGTGCCTCTCCCCTCCTTCTAGTAGTTTCAAGTGCTCAATATTCTAAAAGACATGAAGGTCAAAGTGTAGGCAGATTCCAGGTTCCCCTTGGAACTTCCCCAGATCCCAGTCACACTCAGGCCACAGGCATTGCCACTGGCTTCTTTACATGTTGGCCATGCTCTCCCTGTGTGTGAGATCAGGATCTGGTCTTGCTGACTGACAGATCCTGTGCCTGGTGTCCTTGTGGGACCCCTCCTGCACACTCTGCAGCCTTCTCCACTGCTCCCTGTCCAGGAAAGTCCTGTCCTCAGAGCTCTCAAGCCCTCTGAATTCAGGGTGGCGGTAGCCAGCGGACAGTTCTAGTATCAGAGGGAAGTTATGCCCTTTTCCCACTTCCTGTAAGATTAGCTGCAAAGGACTTTGTCCCCAGAAAGAAGGTCACTCCAGCTTAAAGGCAGCACAGTCCATGTCCTGCTCCTTCCCTCCATGAGTACCACAGCAAGGTGCAGCTCTGCTACATCTAGCAGCACAGTCCTCAGACTCAGGGGAGATCCCAAACAGCCTTTCCTGAGCTCCCCATTTGTAGAATATGCGGTGGACTCAGAACGCCAAATCTCTACCCAGAATTCTCCAACCCCAAATTCTCTACTTTGTAGAATCTGTGCAGGTGTTATCCTATTCTGTCTCAGGGGGAGTAGGGGATTGTGGCCCTGGCATCCCATACCAGGAACCAAGGGGAACTATGAACAGAGTTTAACCTGCAGCCGTAGCCCTGTGGCATCCGATCCCGTCAGAGCTCAGAAGCTAAGCAGGGTCAGGTCTGGTTAGTACTTGGATGGGAGACTGCCTGGGAACACCAGGTGCTGTAGGCTTGGGAGAAGGACCTGGCAACCCACTCCCAAAAATCAATCTGCCATCGAAAACCTTATAAACAGCAAAGAAGCCCTGACAATAGCGTTTCCCCTGTTATATGTAGGGTCACTATGAGTTGGATACTGGCTGACTCGATGGCACCTAACAACAACAATGAACAGTTTGGAGGCTCAAGCAAGGGCATGTGTCTGGGAGCTTTCAACAGTGTTTGTGTGTACATAGAACTGGGTGAAGTCGGCTGAGGGAGAGAGGCTGCTGCCTGGCTGTCCTCACCATGTTCTGGCACCATGGTCTATAATTCTGTATGCAGGCCTGGCCTTGAAGGACACAGCTGTAAGTACCCTGTTTGTTGAGGTAGAGGATAGAGCAGAGTTTATCAAAATGCCAACCTTGGTTAGACCTTTGACATATACTGATTTGTGGTGTGCGGACCTCCATCTACTCTCTTGCCCTGGCCTGTAGCCCTCAAGGAAGAACTAGCAATGGCTCATGCTACTCCACAAACCCATGAGCCTGCTTAGTCCCCACACCTACACCTTTATCAACAGCCTCTGGTATGTCAGCTCTCCTTAAGTTATCTTGGTTCAAGTTTTCCATTGGTGCTCTGAGAACTATCACAAAAGCCTAACAATGCCTGATACATTGTTGTTGTTATTAGGTGCTGTTAAGGAGGATCTGACTCATGGCGACCCTATGTACAGAACGAAACACTTTCCAACACTGTGCCATGTCCAGCACTATTGTCAGTGCTTCTCTGCTATTCATAGGGTTTTCAATGGTGGATTATTTCATGAGTGGGTTACCAGGTCCTTCTCCCTAGCCTGCAGCACCTGATATTCCCAGGCAGTCTCCCATCCAAGGACTAACCAGGCTGGCCCTGCTTAGCTTCCAAGATCAGGCAGGCTTGGTTGCTAGGGTGCTATGGCTGCAGACTGCCTGATATATAGGACCTGAATTTTAAAGCAAGTCATTGCCTTGAATGGGTAGAAAAGGCAGAAGGAAATAAGCCCTCATGTAAAACTCATGCACAGTAAACTCACACCAAGGGACAGCTCAAATCGGGTGAAGAAGGGGTTACATCAAAGTAATGCTCTTAGGGACAGGTGTTCTTGGAAGATCCCGGCATGCCAAGGGCACGGAGGAGAGATGCCCAGGCCTGGGATGGGACACCTGGAGCGGCTACTGTTCTTGAAGGTACTCAACAGAGAAGAGATGACAGAAGAACATTGTGGAACCAGGTGCACCAGTGACACCTCCCTGTCACACCATCTCAAATCCCGCATCCTCATCTCTGCAGCCTCAGGAAAGCAAAATAGCCTACTGAGAACTTCAAAGTTGAAGAGTACTCTAAAAAATGGAATATGGGTGTCTTCTTGGCTTCAAATTGACCACACTTAATTAAAAATCAAATTCACTCCAAAACTTTATTTGCCACTCACAATTGTGCTCCCCATATATCTTCTCTAAGATATTTCTTCCCATAAATGCTTCTGTATATTTTCTTAACCCCACTACTGCCTTTTAGGTCTTTAGGGCCAGTTAGTCCCATGAACTCCCATGATTCCCTCACAGCCCCTTGACACTTGTCTCGCTTTATCTGACAACTGGACTGGGAACCATGTATGTGCTCCACAGTGCTAAGCCATGCTGAGAGTCAGGTCTTCCCTGTGTCAAGCACATGGCCTTCCATGGAATCTGGGAATGCTCTACCTGGCAAATTCATCTGGGGGCTCCTGGAAGGGAGTTTTGCTTGACACATTAGTTGCCATGTAGAACTGAGAGGCCATGAAATATCTAAACATGCAACAAAATAAAGACCAAGGCACTTACAAGCTAGCACTGAATGACACTTCTTATCACAACCTCATAAGTACCTCTCTGCAACCTGCTCTCGGCCACATCACTGCCAACACTGTCAGCAGGTTTAGGGGTGCTGTATCCCAACCTTACTGCATGCCCTGAGGAATTCCCCTTCTCAGGATCTCCACTCAGGAAGATGCCAGGTCCATGACTCTATCACCAAAAAAGAATATTAGGACGAGTCAGTAATAGAGTGAAGCAGTTCCTTAGGTAAAGAAGAGAGAGAGCACATGCAGAGTGAGCCCAGGCATCTAAAAAGGCACACAGAAGCAAGTCCACAGAAGGAAGTGCGGGTCTGGAGGGCAAGTCCCTCCCCAGCAGCAGATACCTCAGTTTGTCTGTTTTTCCCCAAAGAAATGATATGAGACATAGAAATTGTAAGATAAAATATAGGCTAAGTTATTAAAGATACTTAAAGATTATTAAATACTTAAAGTTATTAAATACAGTATACCTTCAAGATGTGAAAGCAGGCAGTAGAAGAGGCTATTGCTGCCCAGAACTGAGGGCACTTTGTCTTTTATGGTGGGGTTTGAGCCTTCAGGGGAAGAAAAGAAACATTTCACATCTGAAGCCTGGGCCCAAAAGAGGTTAATGGATTCCCAGTGTCTTCAAAGAACTGGGCTCAGAGGCGGGCATTTCAAAAGGTTAGAAATTGAGGGTATGCAGAATTCACACACAGTCTTATCATCCTTCCCAGAAGAACATAGAAGTAAGAAGTGATCTTAATTCTGCTTCCTTCTAGCAAGAATGCTCTTTGTTAGGATATTATCTCTCAGGGAACCATGGACCACCAGACCAAGCCCTTTGTCCTACCAGGAGGCTCACCTTGATATTTCTATTACAGGTGGCAGGGAAGCACATGGCTTGACGGGGAGGGGGCTGGCTACATGGCCCTCAATTCACTTTCTTCCTGACTATTACCCTCTAACAACACAACTTTCTTCCTCTGTACCATGCAACAGTGCAGCCTTGAGCCTCCTGCAGCTGCCAAGCTCAGGGAATGTGGCTTGAACAAAGGGAATTGTGCTGTCAGGGCAACATGCACATCAATTTCAAAAACTTAGTGCCCACAAAACCAAAACACTGAACTATACAGTGGTACTGTACTGTATATACTGGACTGATCCCATATTAACATAATATTTGAGATATACAGGTTTAAATATACTTGTTATTAAAATTAATTTTCTTCATTTTCCTTTTTAAATATGGCTACAAACTATAAATGGGAATAGAGGGAGAAAGAAAAGGAAGAGAAGGAAGGAGAGGAAGAAGGGAAGAAATGAAGAGAAGGAAAGGAAAAAAATAGAAGGAAAGAAAAACTGTCTTAATACCATCACCTATTTCCTCTGGTCTGCCCTGATTATAGGTTTCCAGGACTCCATGGCATTTCTATCATTCAAGAAGGTCCCTAGACTCATAGTTTTCTCTGATGTCATTTTTATCTTTGAGAGAAGAAATGCACTATGAGCTTTCTTTGATTAGCTCCGTGTTTCCTCTGATCTTCCAGAGAGTCTCCAGGCTATGTTTCATGCAGGTAGATCCCCTCATGAACGGTACCAGGATGGCTGGGAGATGTGCTCAGCTCACTTGGGCTTTTAAGACTTTTATCTGAAATAGTTCAAGCAAAATGCCTGCAGCCCAACCTAGATGGGACATGGTTCATTAAAAAATATTAATAACAGGGGAATTGATTATTTTCTTCTTTCATTCACTTATAAGGGTATAGAAAAAGAAGACTACATGAGAGTTTTTCTCCTTGGAATATCTATTTCTGTATATAATTAAAGGCAAACTTTATTTTCCTAACTTGCTAAACATTATAATGTGGCTAGATGTTATTTTATATCTTTAAATGTCTGTGGTTGAATTGTTAAAATATTGCAAATACACCATCTGTAACAGAACTCTTAGAAAGGAAATGAGTTCTACTATGAAAGGATATTTTACAAAACTCTAAAGCTTTGACATTGCCATTTATAAATCAAGTGTACTTATCAAGTTAGCCTATCCCAACATCCAGCCTGCCTCATCCATTGCAGGTTGAAATAGCTTCATTGTTCCCATTAGAAGACAGCCTCAGGGCCTGAATTAGCTCTGGACAAAGGTATTTCCTCTTTTCAAGCATTAACTCTTAGGGGAGGATTAGTTCAGGCCACATCCTTGGAGAAGGCATTTTCTAACTCTGCAACATCAAAAAGTAAATTTTGCCTGATAATATGCTTTAAATTACATTTTCCTCTGCTATACAAAGCACCCTAAAGTTTTTGGATTTGCTTTCCAATTCTGGGGAGCACTTGGAGAGTCTGGAGTTAGAATTTTAATGATTGCCGAGTGTTAGTAATGCTCACCATAAAGCTAACTTAGTCTGCTCTTCTGTTTCGTTTGCTGGTTGTCCAGAACACAAACCACAACACTGCCTCAGCCTGAGCCTCCCAAGCATATGGTAGTGTCATATATTTTCTGGGCAAGCCCCTCCTTGGTGAGCCCTAGAACATGAACTTGTCAGATCCCATCACTGCTTTACTAAGCCCAGGGACTTCTCCAATCCTTCTGTAATGAAGTGCTGGTGCTTGGCATCTAAGTAAACTCAAGGAGAATATTTTATGAATGGAACATGTTTCTTTCATTCTTAGGAGGCCCAAGGCAGCAGAGTTCAGTCTGACTGTGGACCTCCTTGCCAGGGGGATCTTCTGCATCCCAAAGCCCATCCTCCCTTCCTACCCTTTGGGGAAATGAAGGCACTGCCCACGGAAGTGGGGATGTTTA
>VMDO01006665.1:0-30581 GCA_007922755.1 Pedetes capensis
CTCAAAATTCTCTTAAGTGTTTTTTATTATTGCTGTTGTGGTTGTTGGGGGGTTTTTTGTTGTTTGTTTTTATAAAGCAGTTGCAATAAACCAGATTTATAGAGCTCTAATGTTTTACTTCCCCCATGTGCCTGTCAGCTTGTTGTGTTGTGAGTGCTTGCCTGTTGTTGTGGTGCTGAAAGCTATGCCATCCGTAATTCAGATACCTGCAGGGCCACCAATGATGGAGAGGTTTCAGCTGAGCTTTCAGGGTAAGACAGAATAGGGAGAAGGACCTGGCAGCCCGTTCCCAAAATAATTAGCCATAGGAAGCCCCATGAACAGCAGAGAAGCACAGTCACATATATTGCAGAAAAATGAGCCCCTCGGGCTGGAAGGCATTCAAGAGACAACTAAGGAACAGTTGCTTCCTCAAAGTAGCGTTGACCAAATGACAGGAATGGAGTAAAGCCCCAGGAACCTCCTTTTGCTGATGTGGCACTCAAAATGAGAAAAACCATAGTGGCTGGAATAATGGGCTCAAACATAAAAAGATTGCAGAGTGTTGGGCAGTGTTTCTTTCTGTTATATGTAGGGTAGCTATGAGTCAGCCCAAACTCAACAGCATCTAACAACAAACAACGTTTTACTTAAAGTGATTCAACTGATCCTTGAATTTTCCCCATGTAGTAGGGTCTATTTATCCTTTGTTGTTAGGTGCCACCAAATTGGTGTCCAACTCATAGTGACCCTATGTACAACAAGTAAAACACTATTGCCAGTGCTTCTCTGCTATTCATAGGGTTTTCAATGGCTGACTGTTTTTTGGGAGTGGGTTGCCGGGTCCTTCTCCCAAGCCTACAGCACCCAGTGTTCCCAGGCGGTCTCCCATCCAAGTACTAACCAGGCCCAAACCTGCCTAGCTTCTGAGATCTGACAGGATTGGATGCCACAGTGATACGGCTACAGGCTATTTATCCTTACCCAATAAATTAGGAAACTGAGGCACAAATGAGAGAAATTCAAATTAAAACTACAATGAAATACTGTTTCATAACAGTTAGAATGGCTACTAACATTTTAAAAATAGCAAATGCTGGTGAGAGTGCATAGAAAAATAGGAACCCTTACACACTATTGTTAAGTATGGAACAGTATGGTAGCACCTCAAAAGACTCAAACTGGAACTGCTGTAAGATACAGCGATCCACTTCTGGTTATATATTCAAAGGAAATGAAATCAGAATATCAAAGAGATTACCTATATTTCCATGTTTATTATACCACTATTCACAATAGCTGAGATGTGAAATCAGCCTAGTACCCACCAAAAGAAAAATGGATAAATAAAATGTGGCATATATAGACAACAGAATATTATTCAGTTATAAAGAAGAATGAAATTGGATCATTTGTATAAAAATGACCCAATTATAATGGATGGAAGTAGGGATCATGATGTTGAGCAAAATAAGCCAAACTCAGCTGGGCCTTACGATGCACACTTGTAATCCCAGACTTGGAGATGAGGCAGGAGGATCAACACAAGTTTGAGGCCAGCCTGGTCTACATAATGGGTTCCAGGACAGCCTAGGCTCATAGCTAGACCCTGTGTCAAAAAGCAAGAAAGATAAATAGTGCATGTTTTCTCTCATATTGGACTCTAGATTTAAATACATATGTATGTGTACGTGTGTGTGTGTGTGTGTGTGTGTGTGTGTGTGTGTGTGTACACAGGTATAAATCACAAAAGTAGAACAGGAGCTATTTGGGGAGGGATGACATGAAAGGATAAGGGGGGAGGTGAATATGAGCAATGCACAATGATATTTACAGCAAAATAAATAGAATGGGAAAAATTGTGTTAAGTGAAATAAGCCAGACACAGAAAGACTAGTACCATATGTTTTCTGTCATATGTTGAAGCTACAAAGAAGTTCATCTGAAAGTAGAATAGTGATTACTAGAGATTTGGAAAGGTATGGGGGTGGAGTAGAAGAGGGTGGTTGGATTTGATCAGGGCATGCTGTATATATACATTGAAATATCACACTGAACTCCATGCATGTTAGAAGGAAGGAAAGAAACTGAGGCACAGATAAGTAACTTGTCCAAAGTCACACATCTAGCAAGTGATATAACCAGGATTGTAATTCTGGAATCCATACCTTTATATACTAGACTATACTGCATTCCAGGAAGCATAAGATATGGTAATATTGAGATTTAAATCCAAACTACAGTATTCCAACTACCTGCCATCCCATTTTGCCCCAAAAGTTAGTATCTATCCATTCCAAAAGAGCAAATGAGAGTTGTCACATTTTCTTTTCTCTGGTCAATGCATTTTGGGCACCAGTCCAATGCATACTGGTCTTACATTTCTACACATTCATCTTATCCCTACTACAACTGAGTGTTGTCACAAGAACCAAAAGTTTAAATCTATTACAAAGACCATGATTTCTTGACTTCAACCAATACCACTCTTTGCAGAACCCTACATTCAAGTAAGGTCATCGTGTGAGTACCACTCCTATCTATGCCAGACTGCAAACTCTTCTGTGAGCTCACATGCCACTTGCCTCAGCCCAAATATGGCTTTCTTTCAAAAGTCTCCTGTTGAGATTCTGAGAGGATTAAAGAGTACCCCAAACATGGCCAGTCCCAGAAACTCATCTAACCCACTTGGAATCCTATGGGGCAAGATAACAAGGTAAGGAACCCAAGGCCCACTTACTCATCTGCCTAGCCTAGCCTTCAGCATTCATCTGAACTGCCTTCATCATACTCCAACCCACCTGCCACCTCTATTCAACCCTGACTTCTACAATGCCAGATATCCTACACAAACCAACAGCTTCACCGGCCAAGACTCCGGGAGTCAAGCTCAGGGCCCTGGAAGTGGCGAAAGCTGAGAGCTGGAAGAGCAATGACACCCAGGAGGCTCTGCCCCAGCAGCAGAGACAGCAGCTGAGCACTTCCCTTCTCCAACTCCCCTTTCCCCTCTCCCTAACCCTCCTTTCCCCTCCTTTGTGAATAAACCCATCCTTCTCTCCTGTGTGTGATGCTCTGTTCTCCAGCCATAGCCTCACCACGAGGTGCAGCACTCAGGGCACCCACCTCTTGCTTCCACCCACAATGCAGAGAGAGAGAAACCCCCAGAAGAACCCGACAGTCTCCATTTATCCAAATGGAACATTGCAATCCTCAAATCTTGTTCTCCAACTTAAATTCCTTCATTGATTTAGTTATCATTCCTTTGTTCTCCCCTCCTTCTTATCCATATCCAATCACCAATCCCTGCCTCTTATTTGTGTCCCAGGCAACCCCATTCCAGTTTCTCTACACCAACACAGGCCCCATATCATCTCCACTTTGTTAGCTGCCCAGTAAGCCACTCTCCCTCCAATCTCTCCCTTCCAGTTTATCTACAACACAGTCTAATTCATCTATTCACATACTCACTTGCCTAATCTTCATATCCCTACTACATGCCAGACTCCATACAAGGTGGTAAGGACTCAAGGCTGAGCATAAAAAGGAAGTCATCCTCATTTCATGTACCTTCCTAAAATCCTCCTACCTGGAAATTGCAAATGTTTTGCGAGAAACCCACCCAGGCTATTACCTATACAAATCAATGCCTACAGCCATACCACCCTGGAATCTGATCCCATCAGATCTCAGAAGCTAAGCAGGGTCGGGCCTGGTTAGTCCCTGGATGGGAGACCACCTGGGAACACCAGGTGCTGTAGGCTTGGGAGGAGGACCTGGCAGCCCACTCCCAAAAAACAATCAGCCACTGAAAACCCTATGAATAGCAGAGAAGCATTGACTATACTGCTGGGCATGGCACAGTGTCAGGGAGTGTTTCATCTGTTGTACATAGTGTCATTATGAGTTGGACTGACTCAAAGTCACCTAACAACTTCTTAGCCTTCATTGAAGGCCTTCTGAAAGTTGTTCTCACTCTAACTTTCCAGCCATACTTCCCACTATTCATTCTACAAAGCAAAAAGCTTTGTTCCACACAACTCATAGTCATCAAACATCACTGCTGTCACCAGATGTGCAGAACACTGGAAACGTGGACTTTTTGTATATTCCCTTATACTACTGAAAATCATGCCCCTCGCAAATTAGCTATATACTAATTCCCTTTTGAGGAGTTTTGGATCAGCGCTGAGAATCCTATCATTAGCCAAACAAACACTGCCTTCAAAAATTGTGTAGTTGCCACGTCTTGCAAAGAAGCTGTGGTCTTTCCGTCCATACAGAACATGACATCCACTTTGTTAGGCATTTTACCAGAATCCTACAGAGTAGCTTGCGTCTGTACAGTGAGATGGAGGAGGAAGGAAACATGAATACTAAAAGCCAGCAGCATCTAAGAAAGCTCCATAGAATGTGACATGAGGCTGCCAAGCCTGTTTCCACATGATGTCTTAACTCATGTACTCAACCAGGTGTGGTATTGCATAGACAGGCCACAGACGGAGCCCAAGGCCAGCACCCACTTCACTGGGAGTCAGAGACGTGGGCTAGCAGAGTAACATCATTGACAGTTACACTGGCTGTCTCTGACGAGGGGTCTGTGAGCTACCAGTGAAGCAAAGTCTCAGGGAAAGACTGTGGGCAGATCCATGATGCCTAGGGTATATGGATTACTATCTTCTCAAAATGACTTTGAATACTCTTTCCAGAAAATATGTGAATGCCAACTTGTCTTCCTAAAAGGTGGCGTTCCTGGATACAGACTATCTTCTGAAATTTGACAAGTTTCTTGAAGACTGAAATAGCTCTGCATATGGCCTTGGAAACCATCGTTAATCCCTGTATACAAAGGCAGCAGTGTTATGACTCAGGTAAACAGAAATATATTATCATGACCTGGTAATTACATGGCCAGTAAAGTTGTCTGCAAATTTATGAAGTATTCCTTAAATATATATTCAAGTTAGATCAGGCAATAGCTCCACTTTGCCAAGATTTATGTTATTGTTGTTGTTGTTGTTAGGGGCCGCAGAGTCAAGCCTGACTCATAGCAACCCCATATACAATAGAACAAAACACTACCAAAAACTGTGCTGTACCCGGTACTATGTCAGTGCTTCTCTGCTATTCATAGGGTTTTCAATGGCTGTCAAGATTTATAAGGAATAGAAATATCAAACTGTCAGCCCAAACCCCAACTGAAGTCACCTGATTTGGAAAATAGAAAGATGGAATGCTCAGTCCAGAAGGAAACATCTGAGCTTGTGCTGAGTTGAATATTAAATTGAGGCAATGTTTGACTGCAGCCGTCATTGGCACCTTACTTCCTCCACCCCATGTTGCACAGATTTTGCTAAGAAAACTGAGAGTGCTCAATGTGTGTGATTAGAACCCGAAGATTTAAAAAAAAAATATTTTGAAAATATGTGTCTGGCATAGAAATCCTTGCTATTTGTAGACTCACACTCTGGTGTGACACCATGGGATTTCTGAAATAGAATAAGAAACAGATGAAAAGATGTTGGAAATATTAATGAGTAAAGCAGTGTGAATTCTCTTGGATTCCTCAACCTTCCTTTTGGAGTAAAGGCAACAGTTCTTCCAACTTTATTCTGGGCTTCAATAATCTATACCTCCAGGACTCCCAGTAGCATTGTGCATGCCTGTTAGAGTGAGTGGAGGACGAGCCTTTCAGATGAATAATGTTGCCAGGGAAACGGCCTATCTACCATCCCAGTATGTCTGTCTCTGCAGTAACAGACCTCTTTTGCCCATAACAAAACAGAGCTGGAAAGCTACCGTCAAAAATTTTATAGCTGCCAGGTCCAACAGAGAAAATGGGGTCTTTACAATCCAAACAGAACATTATATCCATCCTGCCAGGCTTGTTCTCAGAATCCTAATGGAATAGCTTATATCTACAGAGCATCTGCAAGGCAGGAGAGAGGGGAAAAGAAATATGAACAGCAAGAATGAGGAAATTCTAAGAGACATCTGTCGACTGTGACCTGGACGCCACTGAGCTGCATCCTACCCAGTGTTTCCTTCCTTCTTTCCTTCCTCCTTCCTTCCTTCCTTCCTTCTTGTTTGTTTGGAAGTATGGGATGGTTGAATCCAGGACCTTACGCATGCCAGGCAAGTGCTCTACCACTGAGCTACATCCCTAGCCCTTGCTATTAATCTTTATTTTCTTATTTTGAGAAAAGATCTGCTTGTTAAGTTAAACAGGCTGCCTCTGTCCTTGAACTCGCAATCTTCCTACTGCAGATTCCTGAGTAGCTCGGATCATAGGTATTTGTCACACCACTTAATGCTACCTGATGTTACAACTCATCTACTCAGCTACGTGGAACTTAAAGCAGTCTTTCCAGAGTGATAAAAATGACAGGAACTTTTCTTGTCTTTTCTCCCCACATGTAAGAAAAGAATTTTTGTATGGAATAATTGTTTCTTTTGTGTGCTTTTCCTGAGGGACTGCAAATAGATGAGAGATACCAGTAGACAGTTATGACTTTTCAAACATTAAGATCCACTTCCATCATTCAGATCAACTTTCTGGCTTGCCCTTTCTGAATGACAGAAATCTGTTTCAGTCATTTTCCATCACACATGCCTGCTCTTCCTGCTTAATTTAGGAGAGCTGTGGTGCAATTAACAATAAAAAGAAAATACTAAGAGCACTTGAGTTTGAATCTAGACCTTGCACTTCCTAGCTGTGAACTGAAGACATCTATCATCACTTACTCTCACTCTCCTCATCTGTAAATGAGGATATTAGAGTTGTCTCCTATTGAGACATATATATGAGATATATATGAGACCATGTGACTATTTATATATGATCATTTAGACATGAGCACTTTTTAAATTGGACTTATTATTTTATTTTCAAAGTTGAAGGTAAGTCTATTGAAATGTGTATTAAAGGAAAAATTAGAGGTCCAAAGTCAAGTGAGTAAGGAAAGGAAGAAATATTTTAATAAAAAATGTTCTACCATCCTCTAAATGCTGTTTGCAATCCTATGAAGCAAGAATTACTATCCCTTACAGATGGAGAAACTAAGTCTCTGAAGGCTAAATGCCTGTTCCTAAGTAATATAACTATTGACTAGAAGAATCAGGACTTGAACCTGGTCCCTCTCATGCCAAGGCTATGTATTCTTTCCCAAGAGGAATAGGACCAAGTGTATTTATAATGACAACTACACAAGATTATGGCATCAGCTAGAGTGACAGGTGAGTAGATGGCTCCTTTAGAAACCTTTTAGTGAAGGGGACAAGAGAGGGTAATAGAGGGAAAAGAAAAAAAATCACATTTTCTCTCATCTATATAATATATATACATACACATACATATTTGTGTATATAATATACATATATACACACATATGTGGTGTCATATATACACACACTATATATATACATATATATACATATATATATGACATGAAAGCAGAAGGGGGACTATTTGGGAGAAGGACACCAGCAAGAGAAGGAAAAAGGGACATGAGATGATAATGGGAGAATGAACTTGAGCAACACACAATGATATGCATGTACAAAATATCTTAATTAAATTCATTACTTTGTACACTAACTTAAAAATTATTAATAAAAGTAAAACAAAATTTTCATGACAAAAGAAAAAGAAATCTTTTAGTGGCAGATAACATGTGCCAGAATCTCTACTGGTTGAGTAAAAAGAGAAATTACTCATTTCTGTAAGTGACAGCAGTGATATTTGCTTCAAGCATAGCAAGATATGGAGGATACAAATGACGTCACTAAGGCCATTTGTCTACCTCTTAATTTCCCTCAGATGTGGTTCCATTGTCAAATAGAATTTCATCATGCTGTAGCAAGATGGCTTGAACAACTACAATCTTTTTATTGCAGGAAATGGATTTTTTATTTTTAGAGCTGTTGACATTGAGCCACACAGCCCATTGGATTACATAATAGCAGAGCCATCGTAGTTGATTTTCTGACATCTCCACACTTTCCTTAAAGTGAAGTATGGCATATTTACTACTACAATCTTTATGTTCCCTCATCTTTCCTAGAAGAAGTGCAACCAGAGTGCTCCTTGGAAGCAAAAATGGCCAGACTTCGTCTTACATATTTCAGACATGTAGTCAGGAGAGATCAAACCCTGGAGAAAGATATCATGTTTGGGAGAGTGGCAGATCAATGAAAAAATGGAAAACCCTCCACCAGATGGATTGACACAGTGTCTGCAACAGTGGGCTTAGATATAAATAAGATTGTGTGCCTGGTACAGAATGGAGAAGTATTTCGATCTGCTATACGTAGGGTCGCTATGAGTCGGACTCCACTCGATGGCACCTAACAACGACAATACCTTCAAAGGACAAAAGGAAGTCCAAGTCCATCACCCTGAATTCCTAGCAAAGATTTCATTGTGACTCAGTTCAGGTTGCTATAACAGAAATAGCATAGACTAGATGAGTTAAAACAATATAAATTCATTTGCCACAGTTCTGCAGGCTGGCAGGTTCAAAGTCAATGTACTAACAGTTTCCATGTCTGCTGAGAGCACACTTTCTGGTTTGGAGACAGCCTCTTCTCGCTGTGTTTTCATGTGGAGGGAAAAGGTGGAGAGGGTAAGGGAGAGGAATTGATTCTGTATCTCTTCTTCTATTTATTTATCCATTTAAGTACCAGGGATTGAACCCAAGGGTTCTTGCATGCTAAACACATGCTCTACCACTGAGCTACACCCCTAGCTCCCCTTCCTATTTTTGTAAGGATACTGATCCCATTCATTAGGGCTCTATGACATAATTACTTCCCAGACCCCTACCTGAACATGGTGGGGATTAGGATTTCAACATATTAATTGTGAGGATGTCAAAACAAACATTCAGTTCATAGGAGTTAGACACCAAAGTTTAGAAACTTCTGATAAGTCATTTAATAGATTACAAATAAGTAGTTGTGGTTGTATGTTACAAATGGCAGCCACAAAATTATAAGGCATTTATTTAAAAGAAATTTATATATATATATATATATGAATTACTATGTGTGAAGCCATGAAGATCCATGAAACACATCAATGGGCAACACTCCATATTTTTAGAGTCACAACCCTAAATCACATTAGTTTCATCATAGGACTCGTTAGTAACCAAAATCAAAACAGAAAAAAGGCGCAATCCATCTCCATTAGCACATTAAAAAAAAATTGCACAGAATCGAAATCCTATACATTTTTAAGTTCTGAGGGAAATGAGTGAATCGGCATCTATAAGCCTCTCCTGGCCTTTGACATTTTCCAATTTTTTTGAGTTACCTCTTGTTTAATTTTTTATCTATACCCTCTCCTTTACTTTCCCTTTATGTACAAGTATACAACCTCTATTTTGAGAACTTTAGAGTTTGTTCTAGAAATAAAAAATAATTGCTTGGAAACAGAGAATAAAAGATCCACAGTAGCTGCTTCCTATGACCCAGAATCCCTCTGTGAAACTAATGCTATTCCCTACAGTAATCTTCAAGATTACAGGAGGAAAACATCCAAGAGGAGGTCCCCATCACTCACTCCATGAGTCATGGCAACACCCTCCTCACTGGCTTGCACCACCAGGGGGCCAACACCTGCCTTCCCACACTGAGAGAGAACACACCTTACTGTAAATAGTTCCTTTAGCAGCCTGGCCCACCTTATCTGTGTCTGCACAGTATTAGTATCCTGACCAGAGGAATGTTTTCGTTTTGGAGTGGGGTGTGTGTGTGTGTGTGTGTGATTTTTGTCTGAGCAAGATAAAAACAAAAGTCTTTGATATGTGGTCCAAAGCACTGTCTCAAGAAAGTAATCTCAATCATTTTGTAAACCCTAAATGTTTTTTCAAAATATGAGAATGTTTTGATAGCTAAGTGCTCTTCTGAGAAAAATTCTCTCTCTCTCTCTCTCTCTCTCTCTCTCTCTCTCTCTCTTTCACTTTCTATCACACACACACACACACACACACACACACACACACACACACACACACACACTTTTTAGGTAATTTCAAGGGATGTGTGGTCACTGGTTGGCAAATCCAGGGACCCTGGATTGCAGGTTAAAAACCTCTGTTCTAGCCTGAGAGCCACCACCCCCTGCTGGCTAAAGAGAACTGACTGAGGGCATTAATTGGCCTGGTTGTTTTTGTTAGGCCCTCCAGTCAGGTCCAACTCATAGTGATCCTACATACAACAGAATGAAACACTACTCAACACTGTGCCATACCTGGCCATCCTATCAGTGTTTCTCTGCTATTCATAGGGTTTTCAATGGCTAATTGTTTCATGAGTGGGCTGTTAGGTCCTCCGAAACCTACATCACCCAGTATTCTCAGGCAGTCTCCCATCCAAGGACTAACCATGCCAATTCTGCCTAGCTTCCAAGATCAGACATGATCGGACACCAGAGTGGTATGGCTATAGACTAGTGGGCCTGCTAGAGGAGAAAAATGTGTCTATCAGCTAGTGGCTAGTTACTCCCCAAGGGACATTTGGCAATGTCTGGAAATAAATTTGATTGTCAGAACTGGAGAGATGCTACTGGCATCCATTGGAAGAGGCCAGGGATGCTGCTAATCATCCTACAACACATAGGACAAACTTAGCTGGCCAATATGTCCAAAGTACAGTAGTTAAGAAACCCAGTAAAAAGAAATGGAAGAGATAGAAAAACAGATTAAGTAGCAATTTGTTTCAAAAAAGTCAGGCTAGAACTTTACCTGGGCTACAATAAGAACACCAAAGAGGAATACATACTCTAGGCTTGGGCAGGATTTTGGAAATCTTATTTCACATGTTAAAGAAGGCTGTCCAGCTTGGTGTGGGCCACTGATTCCCCTACATCAAAATCTCTACCCGTCCACTCACCCTGCCAAAGATCTACTTCATCTAACTTGAGCCAAATTTCTAATTGAATAAGTTACTAAAGGTAAAAATATTTCCATTTGCTACAAGTCACAACAGGAATCCATTTCTAGACACAACTGTGATAGAGGGCTGGGATTTAGCTCAGTTGGTAGAGCACTGCGCTGCAGTCTCCGAGGTCTCGAGTTCAATTCCCAGCACCGTGAAAATGGGACCAGGGCCTGGCAATCCATTCCCAACGCAATCCCGAAACAGTCAGCCATTGAAAACCCTATGAGGGTCGTTATGAGTCAGATACTGACTCGACGGCACTTAACAACAACAACTGTGATGGAAGTACATTTAGGAACTGCATAGTTTACTATTTCTAGGAGACTTTATATAAATAATTATGCTTCCTATGACTCAGTTTGTATGCTTCCATGGCCTGGATTATAATCCCTAGGAGAGGTACCCTACTAGAGCAGTTAGGACCATGGACTCTGGAGCCAAAATGCTAGGTCATATCCCCACTCTGCCACTCACTAGCTGTGTGGCCTCCAGCACAACAGTCAGCCTGTGTTTTAGTCTCTTCGTTTGCAAAACAGGGATGATAATAGTACCTAATGTTGACACACTTCTATAATCCCAAAGACTGGGCAGGCTGAGGCAAGAGGATAAAAAGTTGGAGGCCAGAGGCAGTCTGCTTAACTTAGTGAGACCCTACCTCAAAATAAAGTAAAAAAAATGGACTGGGGGTGTGGCCCAGTGGTAGAGTGCTTGCAAAAGCCGGTAGAGGCCATGGATTCAACCCCTAAGTATTACAAAAGTAATAACAGAATAAGCCAGGTGTGGTGACTCACACCTTTAATCTCAGGAACTCAGGAGGTGGAGGCAGGGGGATTCTGAATTCAATGACAGATGCAGTCTGCATAATTTAGCAAGACTCTGTCTCAAGATAAAAAGTTTAAAAATGGGCCAGGGATATAGCCCAGTGGTAGAGCACTTCCAAAGTATGTGGGAGGCAGTGGGTTCAAGCCCAAGCACCACAAAAAAATAAATAAAATAAAATAATAATAGTACCTAATTTATGGTACTGGAAGGATTATAGAAATACCATACATAAAGCATTTACATTACACGTGGAAATGTTGGCTACCTTTATTATTATAGCCAGGATCATCATCACCACTGTATTGGGAGAATTATATGAAACTCACAAGATACTGCATAAAATAAGATTAATTTATTAGCTATTTGCCATTCAAAGGGTAAGGTATCCACTTTTAAATACATGTGAGTGTATTTAACCTAAATTTGAATCAAACATATGCTTGTTAATTATCCTCTTTTATGTTTGTAGAAAGCTAGCTCATATGGCAATATTATTTTAGAAGTACAGCTCCTTCTGTTCACTCTAATTTGGGGGGAGAGGGAAATTAAAAGCCTCCATTAAAATGCCAAAGTGGCAAAACAACATAATGGTATTTGCTCAGAAAGGTTAGAAGGAATAAAAATGATTCCCAATCTTGTCTTAACTGATTTAGTATTTTACTCTTCCAGTGATTTTAATGGTTCCTTGCTGCCCACAGCAGAAAATTCACTTTGGTCAAACATGCTACCATCTGGACCACTCGCTTCACAATTGCATTGCCCACTGGCCCCCGTGCAAAGTTAAGTCTCTTGTCAAATCCCAAATGTACCATTTAGCTTCCCTCAGCTGTTTAGTCCAAATATCCAATGCACCCACATCTCTACCTTACCAAATCTGACCAACCTTCCTGTCTGCTGAGTTTGGATCTGGAATGCCACTCACAAGCCCCCTTCCTAAAATCTTGGTCCCTGGCTTTTAAAGTTTGGCACTATTGGAAGGTGGTGAAAACATTAAGAAGTGGACCCTTTTGGAATGAATTTAGGTCACTGGGAAGGTGCCCTTAAAGGGGTTTGGGTGGCAGGAGTCTTTTTCTCTTTACCTCAGTTTTGTCCCAGCCATGAGGCTAACATCTTTGCTCAATCACAGGTTTCTGGTATGATGTGCTGCTTCCCCCAACCACAGTCCTAAAAGCAATGTATCTGCACAACCATGGACTGAAACTGACAAAACTGTGAGCCAAAATTAACCTTTTCTATTTATGAGTTGACTCATCTCAGATCTTTGCTTCAGTAACAGAAAGCTGAGTGATGTGCTATCAAACGCCACTTACATCATAAAGACTTCTCAGAGTACTCCCTCTTCCCAAACCAAACACTGGCTTTCCTTCCTTTGAGTTCCTATTATCTTTGACTTAAACCTTCAGGTGTTTCTACACCAATGATTCTGACAACATTGAACATGGTACTGGAGGTAAATATTTCCATTTGAGCTGGGAAAATGATTCATATAATTCCCACAATGTTATAATGTACAGAACTTAAAAGAGTAAGAAATCAATTCTGAATTTGTAATCTGGGGCTAGTGAGTCAAAGCAATTCCCTCTGGTTAATTAATGGCTGAATTACATTGTTCATTTCAGAAACTAAGCATCTAAGTCCTATCCTCTTGAAATCAGAAATAGTAAAAGTAAAATTCTGCTGGCAGCTTTAGACCCAGGGGATCAAAGACCCAGAGGTGTAGAAAATCATCAAATCTTTTCAGTTATTTATATTAGTTGTCATTATTTGCAGACCTGGGATCATCTTCTTACCTTCAAGCAACTTAAAATGATAGCACCTGGATTCTGTCCTTTCTAATTTATTTCTAATTTTTGCTGGGCCTTCTCAAGTCTGCATCATTACCCACTCTATCTTTCATTTCTCCAATTACTCAGCTTAAATATGAGTTGCTCTGAAAGATCATTGGTAATTCATATAAAATATAGTCCTGTTACTTTTCTTTTCTTTAAAAGGAGCATGATAATTGCAAACTGCAACAAACGGAGCTGAAAATAACTCCCCAGGCAGTTGTGCATTAGGAATTAGATTAAAATGAGCCCAATTTATTTTTAAATGACCTGGTAATTTGTAGGAAAGATTTAAGCTACTTAAATTTTCATCAGTGGAAAACTAGTAGGCTCAGAAAATCAACTGTTGGTCACTGAGGTGGGAGAATAGATCCTTTTCCCAGTGGCAAGAAAGGTGGTATTGATGGACTGTTGTTTAAAAATTTGCATTGAAACAGCAAGGAGAGAGGAGAAAGACCTAATTTAAGGAGCTTAATCTGCGTTTACAGTCTAAAGTAAAGCAAGTTCAATGTCAGCTCACAATGATATCTGACAAAAATCTGTACTTGGAACTAATTTTCTGATTAGAGTTTGAAGTCAAAGCCCTAAGATTTTATTTTCTTTCAAGGTACTTTGACTGCTTGCATTTGTAGCATAAAGGATTCAGTCTTCAGTCCAAAGAGTAAGGTGATATCAAACGTCTGTGTTTTTTGCAAAATGGAGACTTGGTTGGGGCATTAAGGCAAGAGCCCCAGAACACCTGCAGTCAGACTCCCTCCCACTGTCTCACACTGCTGATTGCATGAGCATGTTTACAGGCAATTCCCATGAGGCTTCTTTCACTAAAAAAATCTTGCTACTCCCCATCTCCCAATATTTAAAAACCAAGCTATAGTGGTAATGCTGTATATGCATTTATGATAATTGACTGAATGTGATGAACTCTAGTACAAAAGTTACCAGAAATTATTAATCCAAAAAAACTTCTCACCTCTCTTGGGAGGACACCATTACAATTCTTCTAATCATGGTGTATTTGTTTTAGTATAAACGTAAAAACCCTTCAATAAGCCATCAACTAACATCATTCTTCATATCCGATATAGTATTATAAAAGAGTGTTCAAATCTGTTTTGACAGATATGACTACTAATCTTCCTTGTTTAACATCAACCATTTCTCTGGGGCTTAAATCATACGGACATATTAATAGATGGATGCACATATCCATATACATATATGTGTACACGTTGTTGTTGTTAGGTGCCATCAAGTTGGATCTGACTCACAGGGACCTTCATAGGGTTTTCAATGGCTGATTATCTTCAGGATTGTTTAGGAAATGGGCTGCCACATCCTTCTCCCATTTTTGCGGTGCTGGAGACTGAACTCAAAGGCTCAGAGAGCAGAATAGGACTCTATCAACTGAGCTAAACCCCAGCCCCACATGTATACATAAATATATTCTCACATATGTATTTCATACAGCCAAAATCAAAAGAAACAGTTTGGTTGGTTATTGATACGCCACTCAAGTCTTTGAATTACCCACTTAAAGGAGAAAAATGGTGATATAAATAACGGTTTTAAAAGAAAGGAAAAAGCCTCCATACTAGTTTAACCCACATTGAAACTAAAAGCATAAAATGTGTAAATATGCAGTAGCACAACCATTTAATGGTGCCCAAATCAAGCCAGGTTCAAGTGAGGCACAGAAAAATCTCAAAAGAGGAACAAGGCATTGTGTCACATGCACTCTTTTGCTTCCATTTTCTACTCCAGAAACATTCTCTTTCCTCCACTCTGCTCTCTGCTCATGAAGTACTGACATCATGGCATTGCATCAGTGGAATCCAACGCTATCTGGCTTCTCACTAGTCTTAGCCAGTGGGAATTCCAGCAGGAGACCAGAGGGAAGGAAATGCACACCCTGATTCACTCTCTGTGAGCCCACCCGGGAGCCCACCCTCAGCAGGTCATGGGACCTATCAAGGCTGCCTGAGTACATGACTGTCTTATGTGTGATCCTGGAAGTCACTGTCCCCACTCATCCTACCTTTCCAAGGACTATGACAGCTCCCCTGTTTGGCTCTATGCTCCTACAGTATCCATGTCATTCTTTTCCAAACCTTAGCAACTGATCTTCCTAAAAATAAATCCTCAGCAAATTGTCTTCATCTAAGTGTGTTATCTGTTTCTTCTTGTGACTTGGCTGGCACTGGTGACACTGCTGCATTCCCAGCTTTTAAAGGTTGTTCAGGGTAAACGGGCAGTTTCCATACAACTCTAACAGATGCCATGATGTAGATGCAAAGGCATACATGCAAAGAGGAAGAAAGTCACTTTGACTTGTTCAGCTCTAGAAAAGTTTCCAGAAGTCTACCTGAAATGCAGCTTCAGTAACTCTCATGTAAGATTAATGGAGACAGGGTAATCACTACAAGGGGAAGGGACAATTGGGTCTAAACTAGACAGACAGCAAAGTACAGGCTGTTTTCAGAGACAACTAGATATCCAGTCCGTAAAAAGGAAGGACCAGGAATGAGGAAAGGAAAAAGTCTAGAAAGTGTAGCTGGAGCCATGCTTTAGAGGAATCTCAACTTCAGGCTAAACAGTCCTTATAATCTATTCAGTGGAAAATGAAAAGTTTCTAAGATACTTAAGGCAAAAGAAAGAGATGAGCAAAGTATTAGACGTGTGTGTGTGTGCGCGCACGCACGCACATGTGTGTTTAATGAGTCTATATTTCACTATACTGTAATCTTCATGAGACCAGGAGACATATGTTTTGTTCCATAGTATTCACTGTATTTTAGATATTAATGAACAGCTGATGAATGGGTGAATACTTAAATAATGAAAGACATTTTACATAAATGTCACTTATAAAGCCTCAGGAAATAAACTGGAGGGTGGGCACTGAAATAGGTTGTGTTGTTGCTAGGTACCATTGAGTCAGGTCTGACTCATAGCAACCCTACGTAAAACAGAACTAAACACTCTCCAATTCTGTGTCAAGCACATGATCTTTTTTATGTTTAAGCCCATTGTTGCAGCCACTGTGTTAATCCATCTAGTTGAGGGTTTTTTCTTTTTTCATTGATCTGCCACTCTCCCAAACATGATATCCTACTCCAAGGATTGGTCCCTCCTGACTATATGCTCAAAATTCGTAAGACAAACAAATGTAGCACACCTTAACATTTGTTTAATTGGGAATTAGTCTGGCTCCCAGACATGCCCAGATACTGTGGCTCCCTAAATTTTGGCTGTTACGGGTGTGGGGGGATGGTATAAGTAAAAAGTGAGTCCTTTTGTTTCTCAGACCGCGCTTGTGTAAGTGCCTATTTCATCCACCAGGCACTGTTCTCAGAGGTTCAGTGGTTACTTCTTGTTTGTCACCAGTCTGAGCTACAGTTCAGGGGGCTCTTATTTACCTGTTAGGGTGGCAGTTTTCTTTTTCCACTAGGACACTCAGAGCAAAGTTTCTGATGTCAAACTCACTCCATCTTCCAATGCTGGTTTTTTCTTCTTTTTATCTCTGGTTGAGACTATCTAAACAACTTCATTTTTTTTCTTTTCCTTTTTCCTATTTTTATCTGCTCAACATAAAGTCTATATTTTCCTATTTTAACTCTCCTGTTTTACCAAATCTCCTGGAGAGTGTTCTCAGTCTGCCATCTTGACCCATCTCCCCTTTCTCATAAGATTAACAACTTCTGCTCTGCAGTCCCTGGGATATATTCTACAGGTCAATCACTTGGAAAAGGAAATCTAAGTTTGTTCGAATCCAAATTCTCAGGGGAGGACTATGACTGCCCCACTTGGGTATAGGGTCCAATAGGTTGAATTAACTGCAACCAGTAGTGTGAGATTTTATGTTAAATGGCTGTCAGACAAACCCTGCTATAGGAGAAGGGTTTGTTAAAGAGGATGGAGGGTGTTGTTTTGAATTATATAGAATCTTGTAACAGTCATCCACTGCAGGTGGTCTATTTCTCATGAATCCCTGTTGCTTTTACCACAATCACATTACTATAAATAATTGTTTCAAAAGTGATAGCTAGTATATAGCAATTTAATATCAAGTCAAATTAGTGTTATTTTTCTGAATGAGTAATGTCTGCTAAAAAATATACACTAAGGATATGTCATTATAAGAAAAACAGGTGTACAGGTGCTTCTCTAATATTTTCTTATTAATAAAAACAAAGGTGAACAAATATCCAACCACAGATGATAATTAAGTAACTTATGAATGGTCACTCTTCAATGGATTATTATGTAGTCATAATAAATGAACAGGCTGGGATTTAACTCAGTTGGTAGAGCACAGCTCTGAGGTCCCGAGTTTGATTCCCAGCACCCCAAAAATGGGAGAAGGATGTGGCAACCCACTCCCAAAGCAATCCCAAAACAATCTGCCATTGAAAACCCTATGAGGGTCACTATGAGTCAGACATGACTCGACAGCACCTAACAACAATAATAAATGAACATAATGGAGAAAGAAAAATGCTTTTGAGAAAAAGCAGAATTTTTGCCTTCATTTTGTTTTCAACTAGTAATACCAACCATATAAGCTACCTTAAAAACTTCTAAAACAAAAAGGGTTGTAAATTAGTTTATTAGGTAGGGATAAGAGACAGTGCATGCTTTAGGATAAGCCTGGGACCTCAGAGAGAAAGAGAGACACCTAAGAAAAGAATCATATTACATCTCCAAGACATGGATATGGGGTTCTCAAGACAGAAGAGCCCATTTTGTACATTTTAAACATGAATTTTATAATATCAATTCATACAAATATGTTGTTGTTGTTAGTTGCCGTCGAGTCGGTATCCGACTCATAGTGACCCTCTGTACAACAGGGGACACACTATTGTCAGTGCTTCTCTGCTGTTCATAGGGTTTTCAATGGCAGATTGATTTTGGGAGGGGGTTTCCAGGTCTTTCTCCCAAGCCTACAGCTTCTGGTATTCCAGGCGGTCTCCCATCCAGGTACTAACCAGGCCTGACCCTGCTTAGCTTCCAAGATCTGATGGGATTGGATGCCACAGGGCTACAGCTGCAAGCCATACAAATATAGTAGAGATTAATCAGAAAAATAGGCATTGTTTTGTTAAAAAATGGAATTAGGGGTAATTTTTCCATTTTTTGCTTCAAAATTTAATAACAGTGAAAACAGTAACAATAACACTGTTTCTTTCAAAAAACATAGCTTTTACACCAGGTATCAGATTTTTGTACTTTATATAACTTAGCTAATTTCCTCCTCAGAGTAATTCTGTAAATTCAGAGTTATAACTGCCACTTACAGATAAGAATTTATCGTTTTGACAAGTCCAGGAAATGGCCTAGAAATGGTGCAACCTTAAAGCGCTGCAGCCATATTGTTATGATCAGACTAGAAGACTGACAGTTTCATAACTGGTCCCTGTTTTCAAACTTACGCCTTAATATTGTGTGCACGTGTGTATGTGTACATGTATGTATACGTATTTGTGTATATGGGTTTAAAATGTAAGCGAAATTTTCAAAGTCAAAGAAAATGAAATGACAGAACCATTTTCCACTGACAGCCCACTGAAACTGCAGTGAAAATGGAACAAAGCACAGCTATCTCGGCATTCCCCAAGAGAGGGTCAAACTGGGGGGAACATCCTCATTAGCTGAGTTAACAATTATAAATTCCAACAACATTCAATGTTTATATTCTGTAACTCCTATTCCCTCCACAGTCCTTTAAAAAATAAATCTCCTTTCACAAACTAATCTAATTAAGTTGATACTATGAGAAGAACTCTTGGTATAATTTATATTTGCTAAGATATTAATGGATCCTTTCCTATCATGATTTTCCCCCCAGGCAAAATGAAGCAAGTAAAACACATTGTAAAGTCATTTCACAGATCAAATCACTCACAGATATGATATAATTAGTTTTAGGACAGTATGGATTTAATTAAATTAGAGAGGAACAACTAATTAAATGACAAAAAGATGAAAATATCAAAAATTAACATACCATTGACATTAATATGTCAAAATGAGAATGTCTTTCTTATGGATAAAAATACTTTACATTGAGGAGATTCTCAAAAAGAATAAAAATTTGCTGTTTTGAGCATTCTGGCTATGGCAGAATTAGAAAATATTTTTAAGTTATAGGAACAGAACTATATATTCTTCATACTTTCTATGAAATATTTTAGAAAGTAAATTTAAGAAAATATCTGTAATCTTAACGTAGGAAGATTTTCTTGGTACATTTTTTCCATAAAATTCTTTCCATAAAATTTCTATGTCCTGGAGATCACGTTCACTTGAAAAAACAGATTCAGTTTTCTTAGCTATGGTCTTAGCAGAAATCCCAGCTTCTCATTCTGGATAAATTAATGTCTGCAAAACAATTTACCAATCATCACCAAAGCAAGTTTCTCCTAGCAACTGTTGTTGAGGAGTGCTAATGAGATAAGTTTACAGTGGCCTAACAACACAGAGATGTAATATGAATCATAAGGTTTACATGATATTCAAGAAGTGGAATTAACCAGAGACAGAAAAATCTTATCATCTTCTTTTGCTTACAAATCAAAGGTCTAACACAATCTCCTCTCCAAGGGAAGCACCTTGAGAGACCTAACACTAACATAATGGCTTTTATTTTGGCTTTCTTGTTTGTCCCACCTAATTGCTTTAGAATATCGCTAAGGTTTTTATCTTCTGTGTTATTATTTGGTAAGTTCACTTAGAGAAACCCAAGCTCATACTTCCCCATAAGAGAAACATAGGGTATTTCAGAAGGATAAATGGAAAATCTAGAAGAAAAAGTTATAGATGCTATTAGACAGCAAGAGGTTCAAGTAACAATAGTATAATAATAACAATAATAATAATAATAGTGGTAACAGTAGTAATAATGTAATAAGATACCCTAGAGATTGTCTTTAAGTATCTTTTTCAAACGAATTATATGATTAGTTGGATAGAATTAAGTATAGACAAAAGAAAACCATATTAATCCAAAAAACACAAGCACCACCTTACCCCCTCAAAAGTGATTCAAGTTAAAAAATAAAAAGATGGACAAAGATATACTAGAAAAATGCCAACAAAAATAAATCAAACCTTCTGGTTTTAATATCAACAAGGTAGAATATAATACATTAACCACAGCAAATATGGGTGATGTATGGTATGAAAGAAGACAATTCATGATAAAACTACAACAGCTATAAGTATCTGTGAACTAAAAACCATAGTGGCAACATTCATAAACTAGAAATTGAGTAGTGTAAGAAAAAACAGAAAAAAATACACTCTACAAAGAGAATTTAATTAACTTCATCAATGCCTCATTGTTGTTGTTAGGTGCCGTCAAGTCAGTATCCAACTCATATCGACCCTCATAGGGTATTCAATGGCTGACTGTTTCAGGATTGCCTTGGGAGTGAACTGCCAGGTCCTGCTCCCATTTTTGCGGTGCTGGGAATTGAACTCGGGACCTCAGAGACAGCAGCGCAGTGCTCTACCAACTGAGCTAAATCCCAGCCCTCAATGCCTCATTAAGCATTCAAAAATATAAGAATACAAAGCACTTTAAAAGAAGAATAAAATAGATGTAGGTCATAAATAGCTAATATTGAATTCTGACAACAGAAAATATAATCATTTTCCAATACCAATATAATAAAAATTAAAAGTAACTCTACATAAAGCTATAGCAGATACTGTATTAAATTCTGAAAAGCAGAAATAGAACAAATAGCAATCTTTCCTTACAATAAAATAAAATTAAAAATTAATAATACATGTATAGTCTCTTTCACTTAAAAATTAAATAAATTTTCTTCTTCATGAAAGAGAAGATACAAATAAATTTTTCAGAATTTCATTTAAAAAATAATGGAAGCCAGGCATGGTGGTACACATCTGTAATCTAAGCACTTGCAAGTTAGAGACAGGGAGGAAGATAGTGAGGTTGAGGCCAGCCTGGGATATATAGTGAGACTCTGTCTCGGAAATTAAAAAAATAAATAAATAAAAAAGAATAGAATAGAATACAGCTAAAGCAGTCCAGAGAACATCTCAATCTTAAATAGCTCTATGATTAAGAAACACCAAAAACAGCAAGTGGTGCCAGGGACGTAGCTCAGTGGCACAGCACCTGCCTAATATGCACAAGGCCTGGATTCAATCCTAGCATTACCAAAAGAAAGGGAAAAAAGCAAATAGAAAAGGATATATTAGATACTTGGTTCAAAAAAAATTCAAATGTAAGAAGAAAGACACAAGGGCTTATAAACACAAAAAGCAAAATCAAACAAATTATTGTTTGAAAATAAAGTAAAATAAAACAAAGCACTAGGTAGCCTAATAGGAAAAGTGAAAACTCCATAAAGCAAGCAAAACAAGTAATAATAAAGGGTCTAATACCTCATTAATACCGAGAAGTTTTAATATCATGAAAAGCTAATTTTACTCAGTTTCATCCAAGTAAGGTTGAAAATGCAGATGAAACTAAAAATTTTCTAGGAAAACAAATTACCACCACGAAAAGATATTTTAAAATCTAAATAGGCTATTTCCTCTCTACAAACAAATTCTGTTTGAAGAAATACATAAAGATTTGAAATTGCTATCACTGCTGCTTCTCCCACTCCCCAAAAAAGATGAATTTGGGGAAGAATCTCAATAAACCCTTAAAATGCATTTCTAAATGCATTCAAACTGTCCAAGAAGGTAGGAGAAAAAGGAAATCTTTAAATTTTTTATAAAGTAAAAATTGATTTTATATACCACAAACACAAATGCTACATACTAAAGTCACATCTCACCAACATAAAAATCTTCATAAACTGCCAGATGCTATGACACATGCCTGTAATCCTACCTATTTAGGAGGCTGAGGCAGGAGGATCATGGGATTTGAGGGCACAGGCAGCCTATACAACTTAGTAAGACCATATCTTAAAATTTTAAAAATAAATATATAAAGAGTTTGGGGTGCAGCTCAGTGGCAGAGCACTTTCCCAGCATGTGCAAAGCCCTGGGTTCAATTCCACATACTGAAAAGAAAAAAAAAAACTTCATAAACTATTAGGAAATGGAACCAAACAACACACTAAAATAATACTTGATTAAAAAAAAACTTCATGAAAACAAATCTAATAATCTAAGAAAATCATATTATATATTTCATAGGATTAAATGTATCTCACTCTGTTAAGCCAGTATCATGTTTAGCAGTGAAATGCTACAGGCATTCACAGTATAACAAGGATATTCATATTCACCACCCTGATCAAACATTGTACTAGCCAATTAAATTAGACAACAGAAAAGAATTAGAATAATGGAAATTATCACTGTTCTTAGAAAATATGACTGCATACCAGGAAAATCCAAAGTACTATAACCCATAAGAAAATCCAGTAAGTTAATTATTGTTGTTGCTAGGTGCTGTTGATTCAGTTCCAACTCATAGCGACCCTATATATAAAAGGACAAAAAGCCTCTCTGACACTGTGCCATGCCCACCATGATTGTCAGTGCTCCTCTGCTGTTCATAGGGTTTCAATGGCTGAATGTTTTGGGAGTGGATTGTCAGGTCCTTCTCCCTAGCCTGCAGCCCCTGGTATTCCGGGGCAGTCTCCCAACCAAGGACTAACCGGGCTGACCCTGCTTTGCTTTGGAAATCAGGCAAGATCAAATGCCAGGGTGCTAGGGTTGCAGACCAGTAAGTTAATAGAATATGAAATGTAGAAATTAGTTACTTACATATATAAACAAAAGTTTTAGAAAGTGAAATGAAAGAAAATATTCCATTTATAATCATGAAAAGAGGTAAAATGTTTAGAAATAAACTCAACAAGAAATATATCAGAGTTATACAAAGAAAACTTTTAAATGTTTTAAAAAGTTGATGATGCTGTACTGAAACAGCATTCTCACACATTGCTTGTGAATCATAATGTGATATCCCTCATAAAGAGGGCAATCTGATAATACCAATCTGAACTGCAAGGGTGTACACCTTTGGAGCTACCAATTCCACTTCTGGAAATTCATACCAAAGATATACTTGCACATATATGAAATTACTCAATATCAAATCTATTATATCAACATTGCAATAACTGAAGATCAAGAATAATCTGTCCAATTATAGGTGAATGGTTAATTTAGGGCAATTTATACAAGACAGTACTATACAGCCATACAAGTGAGGCAGTTCTCCAAAATATAATTTATATTAAAAAGCAAGGTGCAAAAATGTTTGTAAGGTAGTCTACCTCTTTTAGGAAAAGGAAACAAGAACATGTGTTAACTCAGGTCCTTGCAAATGCTAGACAAACACTCTGCCATTAAATTGCACTGAGAAAATGGATTGAAAACTTAAGAACATCTAAGAGATGAACATCAGAATAGGAAATATGGGCAGGTTAAACAAGAGTCTATATATTATAATTTTGCTGGCTACTTTTTAATCAGGTCAACATAATACCCAAAACTAAGTTTTAAAAGTCTCTCCTGGCATTTTCACTATATTGTGAATGACCCCTCAAAAACTCATGTTGTCATGGAACTGTCAGTGTGATAGTACTGGAAGGTGGGACTTTTAAGGAGGTGATTAGGTCCTGAGGGCTCTACCCACATGAATGGATTAATATGGTTATTGCAGGAGTGGGTTAGTTATCCTGGGAGTGGCTTTGTTACAAAAGCAAACTCTCTGTCATCAGCGTTCTCTTACTCCTGCTCCCCCCTGCCTTCCTCTCTGTCTCCATCCCTCCCTCTGCATCTCCCTCCCCGGCCACCCTCTCCCTTATGCTCTATCAACATGTGATGCCCTCCACCACGTTACAAAGCAGCAAGGAGACTGCTACTTTTTGGATACGGTTAGAGTCTGTTCATCATATTTTATATGCCAGGAGATTTGTCCTCAGCTTGGTCCTGTTGAGATAATAGAATCTTTAAGACGTAAGACTTAATGGAAGATTAGGTCATGAAGGTATCACCCTCAGAAGGGATTGATACTGGCGTCATGAAGTAAGTTAGTTTTCTCAAAAGTGGGCTGTTATAAAGTGAACCCCCTATGCCACGTGCTTGGACCCTTTGCATGCACTAGTTCCTTTCTATTTCTCTGACATGTGGTACCTCAGACAGAGGACCCTAAATGGACAATAGTGCCATGCTATTTAGACCCTCCAGCTAACATATTTTGAAACAAATCTCTTTATAACAACAGAAAATTGATTAAAACAAAGACCCTCACCAGATGCAGCCCTTCAATATTGGACTTTCTATCCTCTAGAACTATAAGAAATAAATTTCTTTTCTTTATAAATTACCCAGTTTATGGTATTCTACGATAGCAGCAGAAAAGAGAGTACACCATAAAGCATGCGGCCATTATAGTGGTCAAAATAAGCTAGGTAATGCCACAGTACCTAAACCTAAATTTCAGAGGCATCTCATAATGAAAGAGCATTCTTTCCTCACAGTCCATGTCCATCATGCGTCAACTGGCTCCAGGCTATGATCTACAGGGGTCTTCATCAGTCCTTATGCAGAAAAAAATGTCCCACAGAACTTCACACTAGCAGCTGGGCGTGGTGGTGCTCACCTGTAATCCCAGCAGTTTGGGAGGCAGAGCCAGGAGGATTGCAAGCTCAAGACCAGAGGAAGTCTGTGTAACTTAGTGAGACCCTGTCTCAAAAAAGTAAAGAAAAAAAAAGTGCTGGGGGTGCAGTTCAGTGGTCCAGCACTTGCATAGCATGCAAGCGCAAGGCTCTGGGTTCAACCCCTAGTACCGCAAAAAAAAAAAAAAAAAAAAAAACTTCACACTAGCCATTACATCTTCCAGAAATGATACATATCACTTCTATTCACAATTCATTAACCCACAAAGTCACATGGCCCCACACAAAGCACAAACAGGGCTATAAGGAAAACAGAACAACATTTTCGTGAACTGCAGTAATAACTTTCTCAAAATCATTTTGAAGAATAACTTTACAATGTGATTACAAAATATCTTCAAAAGGGTCATTTGAAAAGTCTATATATGTTGACCCAGTAATTAGACTTCTGGAAATAAGTATAATGTCTAAGGAAATAGCTCTAAATGATTATAAGGAAATGTGTACAAATGTTTCATCCCCAGAAATAAAATCAACCAGACTAAGTGAATTGTTTCTTGTCATTTTCTGAGGCAGCTAAATGTGCCAACACCACCACTCTTTAAAAACACAAGTTATAAATAGGTGTAAACAAGAAAGCAAGCAAGACCAAATGAAAAAACAGTACTTTGTTTTTAATGACTAGGGTATTGATCAGCTCTCTTATATATTCCAATTGTAAAATTCAATTTTGAAAGTCCTCTGAAATAAAGTAAGATGTTTCTATTCATGGTTTCATCTCAGGCCCTGGGGTAGGTCCTTTGCCATAATTTTATTTTTCAATAACCTTATTAGTAATTTCTTAGTGTATAACTCAATGTGTTTCATTATGACATTTCTGTACATGTATACCATTGTAAATTACACATGTTCACCTCCCCCATTATCCTCTTATCTTCCCTTCTTCCCATTCTCTCCCTCCTCACCAATGGTCTCCCTCCTACTTGCATGTCTTGTCTATGTATATTTCTCTCTCTCTTTCTCCCTCCCTCCCTCCCTCTCTGCCCTTCCTCCCCAATGACGTGATGGTTAATCCTGATTAAGAACTTGAAAACCATCAAGGAGTTTAGTAAAACACACTTCTAGTTGTGTTTGTGAGGTGTTTCCAGAGAGGATTAAGTAAGTGAGGGAGAGCTGCTATGAATTCAGGCAGAGCTATCCCATAGGCTGGGGTCCAGGTGGAATAAAAGGGGAAGAAGGAAGAAGCCTGCTATCACAGGAATTCTCTTTCTCTGCTTCCTGCCATAAAGAGGTGAGCTGCTTTCCTCCACCACACCCTCCTCACCATAATGTACTAAAACGTCTGATACCATGAGCCAAAATCAATTCCTCCTCCTTTAAGTTGTTTACTCAGGTATTTTGTCAGGGCAACAAAAAATTCACACACACAGCAGTTCAAGACAAAAAGAATAAAAATGGGAAGGTAAGGAAAAAGAAAATAAGTGTGAGTTATATGCACATGTAAGTAAATGAAAGCACGTTTGGGAGAATGAGGTAACAGTGAGATGTACCCCCTAAAAACAACAAGAAATTCCTCCTGGAGAGTAAACTACAAAGGATTATGCTGATAAAGGTAAGAACATATACGTGGAAAGATACATACATACATAGACACCATCATATGTTCTTTCTATACATTAGATCCTGTGCTGAGTGTTTTACATCCATTTAATCATTCAGTCCTCACAAAATTGTTAAGAATTTTTATGTTTCCCTTCACCAGTGGTGAAAGTAAGGCTCAAAGAAATAAAGCAAAGAACCCAAAACTTCACAGGAGGGAAAGAGTGGAGTGAGAACTCAAGTCCAGCTTGGACTATGTTCTACTGCTCCTCACTCATCAACAGAGCAAGGAGTGAATGGACTATACAAACATTCTATGAATCTATTATAATAGCACAGGAAGCTTGCTTATTTGAACCTAATTCTTGTCACTGCTACAACCAGACTATAAACTCTTAAGGGTGGTAATATACCTTCTAATTCATCTTTGCATCCCTAAACATGCTATTGATTTATATCTGCTCAGTTATTTATTACACAAGTATTTACTGAATGCTTCCTATGACTCAAACCCTGTACTACATATTACATTAAAAAATACTAGGATTCACTAGATTGAAAAAATCATGGTAATTATTTTGGCTAGATTGTGGATTCATGGACATTTATTATAGTATCTTATTTTTCTATATGTTTAAAACTTTTCATAATAAAAAGTCATTTCAAAAAATGAGACAGGATTCCACTGAAAGTATTTTCATCAAGGTTACCAATGTGTTGCCTGTTGCTGATCATAATAAACACTTCCCTTAACTGTTTCCTTGAACAATGGAAAATACTTGACAGGGAAGGACTCCTCAGAGAGGCAGGAGGAAACCAGTAGAGCATAGGCTAAGAAACCCAAACACCCTCCTATTGTCCTCCCACTTCTCTAGTTGCTGCTTCTCAGGCACCTTCCATTCTTGGATCTCCTTTCCTTTTCCCATCCTTTAAATACCAGAGTTGTACTGCCACATCACATTCTTACCTTTCTTCTCTTCTCAGCTGAGTCACCTTTTGCACTGTGCTCATCCCCTCCTCAAACTTTCAATAGTATTCATATGCTGAAACCTTCTCAAAGAAGATAGATCTCACTCCTGAACACCAGATAGGAATCCAAATGCCTATGGAATGTATCTTCTTGGATATTCCATCAGCATCTCAAAGCCAAAATGGCCATAGTATTCTCGTTGTCTTCTTCTTCATCTAGCCCCCTACCCTAAACTGTCCCCATTGCTTTAGTACCTAACCCAGAGAGGGTCAACAATACCCATGCAAAAGCATCCAGTAAACTGGACTCCTAAAAATCTCTTTCATTTATATAGGTCATTTCCTATGCTTAATAAGCAATGGAAAAATGGATAGATGGAACTCAAGACTTATCTTCAAGTGATACAACCCATAGAATAAAATAAACCACAGGATTGAATACATTTTAAATATTTCACTATATTCCAGATTGAAAATATGAACACAAATCTAGGTTACTGACTGAAAATTTTCCCACTTGACATAGCACAGAATTTCTTCTAGGCATCAATAATTATGTCTTATAGAAACACTTATTCAAAGACTGTTTAGTTTTAATCTTGTGCTCAAGTTAAAAAATCAGTTACTGTGAGATGTTACTTTGTTGGCACTGTGAGTTCTATTAATGAACTCACTCACTGCAAATGTAATCTACATAGATTGTATTTGAACCCTGAGTTGGTGTTGTCGTTAGGTGCCGTCGAGTCAGTATCTGACTCATAGTGACCTTCTGTACAACAGAGGAAACACTATAGTCAGTGCTTCTCTGCTGTTCATAGGGTTTTCAATGGCAGATTGATTTTTTGGGAGGGGTTGCCAGGTCCTTCTCCCAAGCCTACAGCTTCTGGTGTTCCCAGGTGGTCTCCCATCCAGGTACTAACCAGGCCCGACCCTGCTTAGCTTCCAAGATCTGACGGGATCACATGCCACAGGGCTATGGCTGCAGGCTGAACCCTGAGAGACAGACTAAATTACCAAGAACAAAAAGATGGTCTTTTCAGATGCATTTCAATATATTTCCTGTTAAACTTATTATGGAAAGAACTGTATTGAAATATCAACTCTCCATAATGGCTTATGGGCTGGGATTTAGCTCAGTTGGTAGAGCGCTGCGCTTCAGTCTCTGAGGTCCCAAGTTCAATTCCCAGCACTACAAAAACGGGAGAAGGGCCTGGCAATTCACGCCCAAGGCAATCTCGAAACAGTCAGCCATTGAAAACCCTATGAGGGTGGCTATGAGTCAGATACCGACTCGATGGCACCTAACAACAACAACAACAATAATGGCTTATATTAAATAACTAAAATTGTTATGTATGGATGAGGAAGACTTATCCAGTGCAACTCTGAAGACTAAATGTTTCTTATATATAGTCATACAACAGTTCAATTGAAGATATTATTATCAGGGAGAGCTTCTCCAAAATAGCTTCAAGAAGAAGCTGTTCAAAGATAGCAACACAGGTATTCTCAAAGCAGACAGAGGTTACACTAGATGATCCAAAAAGTCCTCCCACTTATGAAATATAACACGCTTAAAAGATGGAAATAAATCTAAAATAGTAGCAATGTCATAACTCCAAATTATCTGAACAAAGTATGTATTCACCCACCATTACTTCCAGGTCTCAGGGGACCACAAACTGCCTTAAGAATAGAATATAGTTAAAGGAACTGGAGGGCAGGTGACATTGAGAAGCCAAATAGCTTTGCTCTCTATGCTTCTCTACCTTGTGAGTCTCTCTCCATTATCCAAGGTGTCTATGACAACCTCCTTCAACCTCATGGGGGTACTCACTGCTCATCAAAATTTAGCAGGTTAATCTCCCATTCCTTCAAGGACTGCTTGCAAAAGTTATGTTAAAAATTGCCAGTAGTATTCCAAGTATAGATAGTGATGTAATATCAAGATTTAGGCAATCTCATGTGTAGGAGAAAAACAAGATGTAACAGGGTGTCTAGTATAATACTTTACATACTACACATAAAACTTAATTTTATGTCATATGGGACCTAAAATGACCTGTGGGATCTGACACAATCTGTGGTCTAGAACTTTTAGGATTTGATAACTACTTTGAGGGCATAAAGATAACAGGGAGAAAAACAGACCCTGTTTGGAATCAAGACATAGACAAGAGGCAAACATCCTCAACATCTCTCCCTCCCCACCATCGTCACACTGAGCAGACTGTCTTAAATTACTCTACCATTCACAACCTATGGTCCAGATTTTTTAAACCCTCAGCTTCTCAAAACTTCCCTGTTCTAGATATGTCTTGATAAGCAGAAAAAATACATAGTAAACCTATCATCAACCCCTGATTTCTCAGAAGTAACTGGATTCCAAAGAGCAGATTACATTTGGTGATAACAGGCCTTCACTAATGGCTAAATACTTTTTAAATTACCAAAATCATGCAGACAATGTTAGCCTATTTTGTGGTACTATCATAAAATCTCTGAGGCTGGGTACTATATAAAGAAAAGACGTTTATTTAGCTCATACTTCCCTGCCCTCTTCAGAATCCCGCTTGATTTTCCGGTAATTCCCTGTCTATATACTGCTGCAGTCGCTTCTGAATTACCTTTAGTAGTAGATATTTAGTAGAATTTTGCTGGTATGCGATATTAATGATATTGTCCGATAGTTTCCACATTCAGTTAGATCCCCTTTTTTGGGAATAGGTACAAATATGGATCTCTTCCAGTCAGTTGGCCAAGTAGCTGTTTTCCAAATCTGTTGGCATAAACATGTTAACACCTCCAGTGCTGCATCTGG
>VMDO01006665.1:30681-98098 GCA_007922755.1 Pedetes capensis
CAATTCCTGGAGCCTTGTGTTTTGCCAGTTCTTTCAAGGCAGCTTCCACTTCATCCTTCAACACCATTGGTTCCTCTTCATATGCAACCTCTTGGAATGGTTGGTCATCTACCAATTCTTTCTTGTATAATGACTCTGTGTATTCTTCCCATCTTCTTTTGATGTTTCCTGCATCATTTAATATTTTCCCTGTAGAATCCTTCATTACTGCCACTCGAGGCTTGAATTTTTTCTTCACTTCCTTAAGCTTGAGAAACACAGAGCATGTTCTTCCCTTTTGGTTTTCTGCCTCCAGCTCCTTGCACATGTCATTATAATATTTGTTTTTGTCTTCTCGAGCTGCCTTCTGATATCTTCTGTTTAGTTCCTTAACTTCATCATGTCTTCCTTTTGCTTTAGCTGCTCTACATTCAAGGGCAAGGTCCAGTGTCTCTTTCGACATGTAATTTGGTCTTTTCTTTTTTTCTTGTCTTTTTAAGAACGTTTTGCTTCCTTCTTGAATGATATCTTTTATGTCCTGCCACAACTCTTCTGGTCTCCTGTCATTTGTGTCTAATGCATTAAACCTATTTTTCAGGTGGTCTCTGAACTCAGGTGGGATATACTCAAGGTCATACCGTGGCTTTCGTATACTTGTTCTAATTTTCTTCAGCTTCAGTTTGAACTTGCATATGAGAAGTTGATGGTCTGATCCACAGTCAGCACCTGGTCTTCTTTTGACGTTTTGTACAGAGCTTTTCCATCGTCTCTTTCCACATATGTAGTCAATTTGATTCCTGTATGTTCCATCTGGTGAAGTCCATCTGTATAGTCTCCGTTTATGATGATGAAAAAATGTATTTGCAATGAAAAGGTCATTGGTCTGACAAAATTCTATCATGCGATCTCCAGCTTCATTTCTGTCACCAACACCATATTTTCCAACTACTGGGCCTTCTTCTTTGTTTCCAACCTTTGCATTCCAGTCACCAGTGATTATCAGTATGTCTTGATTGCATGTTTGATCTATTTCAGATTGCTGAAGCTGATAGAAGTCTTCCCTTTCTTCATTTGTGGCCTTAGTGGTGGGTGCATAAATTTGAATAATAGTCATATTAACTGGCCTTCCTTGTAGGTGTATGGATATTATTCTGTCATTGACAACATTGTATTTCAGGACAGATCTTGAAATATCTTTTTTGATGATGAATGCAACCCCATTTCTCTTTAGTTTATCATTCCCAGCATAGTAGACCATATGATTATCTGACTCAAAATGGCCTATGCTGGTCCATTTTAGCTCATTGATGCCTAGAATGTCAATGTTTATGCGCTCCATTTCTCTTTTAACGATTTCTAATTTTCCTAGATTCATACTACATACATTCCATGTTCCAATTATTAATTATGAATGGGTGTTTACAGTTGTTTCTCCTCATTTTGAGTCATGCCACATCAGCAAGTTGAGCACCCTGGGGTTTTACTCCATTTCCGTCATCACGGTAGACTCTCCTTTGAGGAGGCAACTTTTCCCCAGTAGTCTTTTGAGTGCCTTCCAACCTGGGGGCCTAATTTTCTGATACTATATCTGACAGTGCTTCGTTGCTATCCATAGGGTCTTCAACAGCTAGTTGTTTCGGGAGTGGCTCGCCAGGTCCTACTCCCTAATCTGTCTTAGTCTGGAAGCTCAGCTGAAAACCTGTCCACCACGGGTAACCTTGCTCATGTCCGAGGTTACAGTGGCAGAGCTCTCAACCTCATCGCAACACACAAGCCCCCACAGTGTGGCAAACTGACAGACGTACAAGGATCTCTAAGTATATTAAATTAGCATCTTAGCGTGCTTTCTGTGATCTGTCAGCTTGAATTTGTGTTTGCCACCATCAGCTGCAGTACATGAGCCATGCAAACAACACTGTTTACCCGAGCAGCTTCATACTACACCATTCTCTACTTCAAGTATTTGAATCCCTGCCACATTCTTATTCCTTCTTGAAGATCAGCATACATATTCAAGCCTTCCTCCTTTTTACCTATACCTAACTTTGCCTGATTAATTTTTGCATGTGTTTAAAAACACCGGTACAGATGTCAAACACATAAGGACACATTCACCAAATAGGTTGTTTATTGTGTCCTTTCTTAGAGCACTGAGCATTTCTCTCACAGTAGTTTCCAAAGCTCTAATTATTTTATGATGTGTCTTCAATGTGTGTTCCCGCATGGACAGGTATGCTCCATGAGAGTAAGGATCAGCTGTGTTATGCTCAGCACTGCATCCCCAACATCTACCTGAGTGCCCAGCCCACAACATAGTCTCATAAATATTTGTGAAGTAAATGAATAAATGAATAACTTGGCAAAAATGGAGATCTTCAAAATAGTAATAATACCATCAGCCTAAAAAGTCTGAGTTATCAAATGACATTCAAAGAAATTCTGGTAAGAAAATAGGTAGGATAAAAAGAAATATGAAATGCCTTAAACTTTTGCAAATTAAAGAAGAACCTAGACCATCTATATGCCTTAGAATTTAGAAGACAAATCCATTCACACACTTTATCCTCCTGGAGGCTCCAGACATTAGCATAAAAATGAATTCAAAATTTAAAAAGAAAAGGAAGCCACAGCAGCAGTTCCATCTAGGCCATTAAATAAGAAGCTAAAAACTAATAAGGAAGTTTCAGATATTATCAGACACCAAACAGGGAAATGTTGTCAAACAAAAGGATTAGACTCCAGATGATGTGAAAAATAATCCATTCGAATTATAACCATCACAAAAGAAGTTAACAAATGTATATCTGACAGGATTGTGTAGTCTGCAAAGTACTCAGAGATCAAGAGAACTCTATGCCAGGCATGGTGGCACACATGTGTAGCCCCACCATTCAAGAGGCTGAGTCAGGATGATCAACAAGAGCTTAAGGCTACCTAGCAAGTTCCAGGACAGCCTGGGCTACACAATAAGATCCTGTCTCAAAAAAAGAAAAAGGCCAGGCACATTGGTGCATGCCTGTAATCCCAGTGACTGAGGAAGTGGAGGGAGGAGCATCACAAATTCAAAGTCAGAGATAGCCTGCATAACTTAGCCAGAACCAGTCTCAAGATAAAAAATAGAAAAGAGAGTAGAAGTTCAGGTCAGTGGTAGAGTGCTTGCAAAGTATGTGAAAGGCCCTGGGTTTAGTCCCCTAGTATGGAAGGAAGGAAGGAAGGAAGGGAGGGAGGGAGGGAGGGAAGGAAAGAAGGAGAGAGAAGGGAAGGGAAGGGATGGGATGGGAAGGGAAGGGAAGGGAAGGAAGGAGGGAAGAAAGAAAGAAAGGGGGAGGGAGGGAGGAAAAAAGAAACTCAGGTGCCATGGCTCATGCCTGTGATTCCAGCAACTTGGGGGGCAGAGGCAGGAGGATCACAAGTTTGAGACCAGAGGCAATCTCAAAACAAAATGTGAAAAAAATGGGCTAGGGGTACAGCTCAGTGTACAGCATTTGCAAAGCATGCAAGCACAAGGCCCTGTGCCCAAAAGCCATGTAGTGCAAAAAGAAAAGAAAAGAAATAAAAAGAAAAAGACAGAGTAAAAAGAGTGAGAGAGACAGAGACAGAGACATAGAGAGAGAACACTCAGTGACTTCAATGTAGAATTTAGACCAGACCAATGGTTCTCAGCCTTAGCCAACCTGAGAATTACCTGGCATTTCAGTTTCAACAGAGATTCTGACTATTTCCACAAAATTTCTGATTCAGGAGTTCTGGATGGGAATTTGCATTTCTAGCAAGTTTCCTGATGATGTTAATGCTGTATGTTCATTTGGGGACCGTGCTTTGAGAAGCATTAACTAAAACTATGGAATATAAAGCAGGAACTTCTCTGATGCACAGTAATATAGGAGGCTGAACTTCCACTTCACCTCTTCTGTCATTCTATAGCACATCCTCTACAATCCACCACTTCTACCTCAATACACTCAGGGAAAGAGGGCAGGTAGGCAGAATATAATCTACGTACATACAGGCTGTTTCCTATAGCCACTTCCTCTGGATCAGACACATCTTACTCCACCGTAAGTTAGCCACCTTATTTAAGCACAAAACAAAAAGAAAAGAAACTTAATCCTTTGCATTGTTTTGTTTTGTTTTTAATAAAGCACATTTATTAACAGTAGTAAAACTCCCAAGCTTATGGCAACAATATAATAAATCTAACGTAATACATAGCCAAAAGTACTAGAAATTCATTGTCAGATTTTCTGATACATTAACCTAAAACAGTCTGATGCATGCCATTAACTTGTAACAAAATATAGCATTTATACCTCAGGGTTAAAAACTAAGTTTTATCACAAAAACAGATATAGCTGGGGGCAGTGGCGCACACCTGTAATCCCAGTGATTCAGGAGGATAGCAGGTTCGAGGCCAGAGGCAACCTGCGTAATTTAGCAAGACCATGTCTCAAGATAAAAAATAAAAAATGGTCTGAGGATGCAGCCCAAGGGTAGAGTACTTGAAAAGTATGTGCAAGACCCTGGGTTCAATCCCCAAGTACCTCCTCCAAAAACAACCAAATTTATTAGATTTTAGCTTTAAATTCTAAAGTTTTATTTTAAAGATCAAAAAAATTAAAACAAGATTTTCTTTTAAAATCTTTACTTAAGATTTAAAAAATAGCTGTCAGTGATTGGACACTTTTCATGTGCCTATCGTAATATACTCTATATACCTTAAGGTCAGGTTCATTTACTACAGACCTTCAGGTATACAGAATTAGTTCTCAATTATCCACAGATTCCACACACATAAATTCATCTTCTTGCTAAAATTTATTTGTGATTCCAAAATCAATCCTGATGGCACTTACATAGTCATTCCCAAACACACACAGAATGAGGAAAACTTTGAGCTGTCCAACACATGCCTTAACAGCTGAGGTCAAATAAGGCAATATTTAAAGTGTTCCCTCATTATTTTAGCTCCCACATACAAATAAGTATCCTGTGGTTTGCATATTTGTGATATTTATTGGTTTTTTTGCTGATTAAAATGGCCTATGCATAGTGCTGAACCGCTATTATTCTCAATTACAAGTAGGTTAGGTTGTGCTTTATGGAAAAAATACGTGTTAGATGAGTTTCATTCAGGTGTGAGTTACAGTGCTACTGACCATGTGTACAATGCTAATGAATCAACAATATAAAATGGGAGGTGACTGTAAAAAGAAACACCTAAAACAACAGTATGTACCAATTAGGTGGCAAAACCATTGAGACTAGTGGCCCCCAGGAACCTAACTTTCTATTTCTCCTAGGAGTAGTCATCCAGTATTTACTAATTCAGTGTTCATAGGGCTTTATGGAATGTAACATCCACAAATAATGAAAACAAGCTGCACTAGAGAAAACATTTGACTGGGGTTTAGCTCAGATGGACAGCTGCTCTGCACTTTCTGAGGACGTGGGTTTGACCCCCCAGCACCACAAGAATAGGAGGAGGATGTAGCAGTCTACTCTTGAAACAATCCAAAACAATCTGCCACTAAAACCCTACAAGTTTTCAACAACAGTAAGGAGATTATAGCTTAAAGAGGTTAAAGTACATGGCAATAGAATAGTAGTGTTGGTACTGTAGCCATCTCCAAAGCTCACATTTAACCATGCCTTCCTACACACACTTGCAAAGAGGAAGGGCATACCATACTGTCAACGAACTCTATATTCAAATCCAGCCTCAGCCCTAGTTTGACACTGGGTAGTTATCTCCCATACCTGAGTTTCTTTATCCACAAAATAAAAATATTCATACTGTATAAATAAGTTCATATGTGTAGTAGTTTAAAATAGAGTCTACGTTAGTTTTAAAACAAAAGATAAACAGAATCAAGATCTGATTTTACAGTCAGACCTGTTGTTGTTGTTGGGTGCCATCGAGTCAGCATCCGACTCATAGTGACCCTCTGTACAACAGGGGAATCACTATTGTCAGTGCTTCTCTGCTGTTCATAGGGTTTTCAACAGAGGACTGATTTTTGGGAGTGGGTTGCCAGGTCTTTCTAAGCCTACAGGTGTTCCCACGCGGTCTCCCATCCAAGTACTAACCAGACCCAACCCTGCTTAGCTTCTGAGATCTGACAGGATCAGATGCCACAGGGCTACAGCTGCAGGCACAGTCAGACCTAGCAGGTAAGAAAATACAAGCCCTAGCTAACAAATCCAGTTCTGAGGTCTAGGAGATTTACGCTCCCCAAACATTGTGTCCCAAAGCATATGGGGACCAGAAAGGAAAAGTTCTACTTCTTTGTGTATAGTGATGTATCTATCATCTCTCCTACTGTCATATGGCAGGAGGCACTCTAAGCATGGATTAACAAACCATTTATCTCATGATAACCAAACTTGAGATAATTTTATTTGTCAAGTCTTTTAAATCTATAGCTCTGAAATACCACTAAGAAAATGTTAGTTTCCTGAGTGCAGAACAGATTTTATTTCTATCTTCCAGGATGGGGTGAGGGAGCATGTTATAAGACAGCGATTGCCATATAATTTGATTCTAAATAATAACAAGAGGTATTCACTTAAAAGCAGAGGTTTGGGTTTTTCTCCCCTGATTTCTGAAATGCTAATATTGCCTTCAGTCTTAAGTGTTATTTAACAGAATTAATAAAAATGACACATTTAAATCACTTAGCACAATGCCTAGCCAGGACTAGGCAAAGACATAGTGGCACCCAGTATAGGCTAATTAATTAGCATCCTTCAAATAATATATTTATTCTTTAAATATCTGGTTAGCATTTATAGATTTGTTGTTGTTGTTGTTTTGTGCCCCTGAGTAGAGTCTGATTCATAGTGACCCTCACAGGGTTTTCAATGGCTAATTGTTTCGAGATTGCTTCTGGGGTGGATTGCCACTTCCTGCTCCCATTTTTGCAATTGAACCCAGGTCCTCAGAGAGTGCAGCATGGCACTCTACCAACCAAACTAAACCTCAGACTAGCATTTATAGAAGAGACGCTAAATGCTGCATCTAGAGAAAGGTAGAAAAGAGGACTCCCGCTGGCCATCCCATCCTCTTAGAGTTTCTGCCTGAGATTCATTCAGAGCTGGGCTTATCAACACCAATACCACTAACATTTGGGACTAAGTAACTATTTGTTGGGGTGGGGAATAGAAGTCTCTAGTCCATTATAAAACAGATGGCAAAATTCCTGCCCTCTACTCAGGAGAATCTAGTACCACACCCCACCAGTTGGGATAACCAAACATGTCTGTGGACATTGCTAACAGTCCCCTGGAAAGAGAAGCAAAATCATCCTTCACTTGAGAATTTCTGCTGTAGAGAAGAAGAGAAGGTAGATAACGGACTGCCATCAATGGGGCTTGCTGGATTCCATTGCCTACAGCTGTACTATGTGATCGTCATCCATACCATACCTGGGCAATATGGCTAATATCAGCCCTATGAAGGAGCAAGTTAAAGAATCTTGGATTATCACTTCCTGATGGCCAGTGATGTGCATGATTGAATAGGTATACGTGTACGTATATATGCTTCAAGAGATGCAACCAAAACAACACTCATTGTGAGGAGACACTTCATAAACAGTTCTTTGCATTCCACCTTATTTTACAGGGTTGTTTCCATGCCTGTCATGGACTAGCATCTGTATACAACACATGTGGCCTCTTCCTAAAGCTGCTTCACCTACACACAAAATGTTTGCTATATACCAGATCTCGTTTTTAATATCAATACAGCTGTAGCTATGTATTTTTTACCGTTGTGCTTTCAATTCTCAGAGTTTTGGTGTTTTCTTTTAAGCCAAATCCATTCACAAAAAGAAAAGCTAAGCAAATATAATTTTAATTATCTTTTTAATATAAGAGTTCTGGCTGATACCCCAGCGGTCTCCTAGAAAATTGGTGGCAATGCTTTATTTCTAGGTAAGTATGTACATTTCTTTCCTGCTTTGCTCAGTCACAAATACAGGCTGTATCTTGAACCAAATTGTATGTTGGGTGATGATTTCCCCTCCCCATCACTGTCCACAAAATGGGCCTAGGAATGTTAGATTAGGACACAAAGCTAGCGCCTTTTCACTTCTAAAAGTGCTTTGTAGCCTCCTTTCATATGCAGCTTGGTACTTCAGAAAACTAACAACACAAATGCATTCACTATAAATAACAGCAAGAATGTGCCATATGGCTTAACAGTTGCAGTATGTTTGTATATCATATCATTAGCCCTTGCATTAAATATGCTGATTAACAGTGATGCCGCCTCCACTTTGGAATATTAGCTGAGTGTCAGCAAAGCAGCCATTAATTGGAGCAACATCAGAAGTCAAGCAAGACAAAGACTGCCCCACAAAATAGTTTTATGCTTGATCATGCCAAGCAGTAGTTCTTCTAGTTCCAGCTAAAATCCTAAAGAAAGTACAGCAAATATTGTATTCTAGTCAAATGCTTATTTACCTCTAAGAAAAAAACGAGCCCTCTCCGAAGGAAGGTAACATCTGTGCATATTCCCTTCTAGAATGTCATTAACTTTCTTTTGTTATATTTAGCTAAAGTTTTAAATGAAATCACCTATGCTAAAGAAAAACAGACTCAAGAGATTAAGGTTCAATCACATAAAAAGAGATATTTGGCACAATGGGAAGAAAATATCTGTTTTAATATTGCCTTCATAAAGATATCATTTGCTGTGAGCTGGGCATATTTTAAGAGCTGTTTATCTATTAATACATTTAATCATCACCAAAGTGTAGGTGATATGAGGCTCTTATTATAATCCCTGGGCTGGGGTTTAGCTCAGTTGGTAGAGCACTGCTCCACACTCTTGATGACCTGGGTTCGATCCCCAGCACCACAAGAGTGGGAGGATGTGGCAATCCATTCTCAAAGCAATCCCAAAACAATCAGCCATTGAAAACCATATAAGGTAAAACCCAGGTGTGGTGGCGCATACCTGTAATCCCAGCACTTTGGGAGGCAGAGGCAGGAGGATCGCAAGTTTGAGACCAGAGGCAGTCTGCATAATTTAATGAGACCTTGTCTCAAAAAGTAAAAAAATGGGCTAGGGGTGCAGCTCAGTGGTCCAGCACTTGCAAAGCATGCAAGTGTGAGGCCCTGGGTTCAAACCTCAGTACAAAAAAAAAAAAAAAAAAAAGGAAAGAAAGAAAAGAAAAGAAAACCCTGTGAGGGTTGCTATGAGTCAGACCTGACTCAACAGCACCTAACAACAACAGAAACAATTATAATCCTCATTTCACAGGTAAGAATATAGAGGCTTGGACAGCTTGAACTTAGTCAACTAAGTGTCAGAACTGGAATCTGCATGTGGAAACGTGTTCCCAAGTTCATGTTTTTAACCAATGCAGTATATAGCTTTGGAATCAGGGCTTCTGGATAGAAGTCCCAATCTCAAAGCCAGGCTTGATGTTGCACGCCTATAATCCCAGCTACCGAGGAGGTTGAGGGAAGAGGATTGCAAGTTCAAGGCCAGCCTTGGCAACTTAGTGGGACCCTGTCTCAAAAAGGGAGGCAGGGTGGTTGGGGATGTAGCTCGATGGTAGAGCACATTCCTAGCTTGTCTAGCATATGAGTTCAATCACTAGCACCACAAAAAAAGAAAAGAAGAAAAAAATAGAAAAAAGACTCCCTATCTCAGACACTCAACAGAAAGCAATATAAACTGGAGAGAGTTTAAACTTTTTGAAAATTCAGTCTCCTAATCTATAAAATAGGAATAATGATAATCTCATTATATTAAGAAATAATCCACATAAAGATTCTATACACATATAGGAGGTTATTAAGTACTATGTCAGAGCACAATTACCATAAAGACTTTTCACGACTCATGATGCCTAGTTTTTCTGAACATCAGAGCTCGAATTATAGTATTTTGTGACATGAGAAAATGTGCACTCTCTACTTCAAATGGAACAAAGGTGAGCTCAATATATTATGTATGTCTTCATACATGCAACTAAGGCATAAAATAGTTCCATACACAAAAAGTTATGAAATTTTATACAAATTTTACCTTATATAAATTTTATCTTATATATACATGTCTATATGCATAAGCACACAAACACGCATCTTACACACACAAACATACACATACTGTATATATCCTTTTAAAAGACTAGAAGAATATAAGGGGAAAATATTCCAGTGGTTATCCGGCCACACTGCCTTTTTGTATTCCAAACTTTCTTGTAGAGTAAATGCTGCGCTATAATTATAAATGTAACAAAACATGGTGATTTTTAATATACATTATATGTAGGCAACATGTAATCTCCTAATCTGTGAAACCATTCATTCTGAAATCAGAATATCTAGGTAATACTGAAAGCACACACACACTCCCATTTTAACATGAGTTGTGAGAACAAGTCTCACATTCATTATTATGCTACTTACTTTCTCAGGCTTCTCACGGTATTATCGGAAACAATGCAATCTACCCAGGGGGAAAAATAATTTAACTGAATTGATAGTATACAAAAATGTACTGTCCTGGGACTGCACTATGTTTGAATTGGCCTGGCTCTTGAAAGAACTTATTCTGGTTACAGGACTTGTTCCTCGATCATTATCAGAAAGTAGCTTGCTCCTCATTGCTTTGCAGAAGTAGGTCTGAAATCCCAATGCATTCTTGTCAGTTCATTTTTCTCTGGCTTACAATAACCTCTGAATTTGATGAAAGCCATGACATGCATTTCTGGCATCCTGTCTCTCACCTACTGCAATCAGGTTCATTTTCTTAGAGTACATTATGAGTTTCATGACATCATTCCTCAACTGCTTTTAATGACTTCCTTCACCTGCCAGATCAGGTCTTCACCTGCCACTGCAGTCAGCCTCCAACCTGCCTTTCCAGACTCATCACCTACCGCACACCATGCAGATTTCTCACTACTCCTTCATTTCATTCCATCATTTGTTAACTCCCTTGCCTGGCTTATTGGGTGTCCTCAACCTGAAATGATGTCAACCCATCCGAATCCTACATCTTCAATGCCCAGCTCCAATGCTGCCTTACTCACTGAAGTATTTGATGCCCACCAAAAAGAATTTCTTTCCTGTTCTTTGAACCTTCAATACATTGTGCTGGTTCTTTCTTAGAACACTCATTTCTCTACTTTGTACAGGGGAGAGTATTCATATACCAAGACATCTATCTTTTCCCCACTCACAATGTTTGTTATAGTGTAAGTTTTTGATGAAGTGAACGCAGAAAATAAACAGAATAAACTAGCAATTTGTATCTTACATTAATATACAAAGTGCTTCCACATACATTATTTCATGTAATCCTCACAATCCTATATAACACATGCATTATTATTCTCCTCTTATAGAAGAAAATACCAAGGTCAACTTGCTAGGTTGACTTGAGCATTTGCCAACAGTATCTCTTACTAACAGATCTGCTAATATTTTACTCCAACATATTTCCTTGTTAATGTGCTCTGGCTGTCCACCCACCTCAATTAACCTACTTCTTGGAGAGGCTGGACCTGACTGGCTGAGGCAACAGCTTCTGCTCACTAATAAGTCCCCAGAAGAAAGGCTGCAGAATACTTTTTGCCTGCTGGAGCCAAGTTGGCACAGAGGCTATGCATCCCTTAAAGCTCATGCCTATTTGGACAGCTGTGAAGTTTGCCAGACCTGGCCTGTCTTGTAATTCACACTGCTTCCCCTCTCACTTTCAAGTCCCTTCATAACCACCAGGGGTTCCAGATGAAGTCTACCTGAACTTGACTGCTGAAAGTGGAGCCATTTCTGAGCTCCAAGGAAGAAGGTCTGCTCTGAGGAGACAGTTTCCCCTGTAGCTCCAAGAATGTCCCCGTCATTCTTCTGATCTAGAAATCTTCCAAGTTGTGGTTGTTCCTTTGGGAAAATGACTTAAAGCAGTCATTCATCCCACAAACATTTATTTATCCCTGCTACTTATGATGGGGGCTGGGGTTTAGCTCAGTCAGTAAAGTGCTGCTCCGAAGTCTCTGAGGACCCTTGTTTGATTCCCCAGCACAGCAAAAATGGGAGAAGGATGTGGCAGCACACTCCAAAAGCAATCCCAAAACAATCAGCCATTGAAAACACTGTGAGGGTCACTTTGAGTTGGACTTGAATCAACAGTACATAGCAATAGCAAACAAACAACATTTATGATGGGGAAAAACTTGGGCTCTGAACATTCACTAAGAAAGCAGACAACCACAACCTAACCTCATGGTATGGTCTTATCCTTTCAGAGAGCTCTCTTCTTTACACATAACCGTGTTCCCTGGTGATGTATTTGCATATAACCTACACACATCCTCCTCTATGCTTTATATCATCTCTGGATTACATATGATACAATGCAAATTCTAAAACAGTGTAAATTTTGTGTACATAGTTACCATATTGTATTGCTTAGGGAATAACATCAAGGAAAAATATCTGTGTTAAGTATAGATGTAAATTTTTTCTCAGACTCTCTATCCATGGTTGGCTGAATATATGGATGCAGAACCAATGGACACAGAAGACTAGCTGTGTGTGTGTATGAGCAGAGAGGGAGAGAGGGAGAGAGAGAGAACCCTTGTCTCTCTAGATGCATAGAATGTTCCAAATGATTTATGATCATAATGAAAAATACTAAAAGAAGCAGATTTTAAAGCTAAAGACTTTCATCAGGAGAAGAGCTATACCAGGATGCCATAAAATGTATACACATGGGGGTATCAAAAATGTATACACATTTTAAGAGATGTTATTTATGTATTACTTTTTAAGGATGAATTAAATTATAGTACCAATGTGTTGTATAACATTCACTCAAAAGATGGTGTTAAAGAATGGCTAGCACCACCATGCAACAATTAGGACAAAGAAAACAGCAGAAGTACAGTTGTCCTTTGAGGAACACAAGACCATTTTGAAGTAGTATCTGAAATTCAAGAATGTTGTAGAAGTACAATGACAATGGAGGTGTGAGTATGCTACAGAATCTCCAACAAGCATTTGTGATAAGTTTGAGACACATGGTACTGTGTGTGACTACACAAGGGAAGATCCAGGAGACCTGACATAGTAACAAGTCCTATTTCTTTTGCTATGGCAACCACTCTGAGTACCTCCTGCAATTGCAGAAGTCAAATGTGATATGTAATAACCATTTGCTGTCAGTATATATTGAGCATACAATTTTAATACAGTTTTTTCCTTTCTTAAGATGTATATATAGTTTTGGCACCCAGTGTATACTCCAAAAGGTTTATCTTATCCAATACAGTGCCTTTACTTTACTACAAAAGGAACTGTTAAGGCAAAAGGCCAGGTTCATTGCAACTCTTTACTCCCAGTCACTAAACCTTGAAGTAGAGTGCTAGGAATAGAAGTGTGATTGATGCACAACTTGTCTGCAAGTTAATGCCATTTCACATAGGCTTCTCAACAGCCCTTAGATATCAGACCCAATTTATTCTTAGAATGAGCTAATGTAAAGTCATGCCCATGGGACAAGTCTATACAAGGTCAATAACGCACATTGGTCTTCGGAAGTCTCTTGCTAGAAGGGAGGCGAAGGCAGGAGAAGACAGCAGGGGAAGGAGGGCCAACAAAGAGAGAGGAAGGGCAGAGAGGTCAAACTCAATGTAAACAGCACAACTTCGTTAGTACAAGAAATAATAATGATAACACCAATAATACCAGAGGATGGCAATAATGTAAACAGCCTAGATCACTCGTGTAATACTGCTGAGAATGTAAAAAGATAGATCACCATAGAAAAAAGTTTGGACTTAAATCAAAATTGGGATGTGCGTATATAGATAAATATTCCCACAAAAAGACATACAAGTAGAAAGGAGATCTTTGGTAGGGGGGTGGGAATAGGGGAAGAGGGTCAGGAGAGGGTAAGGGGGAAGTTATATGAACAATGTGCAATGAAATGCATCTATGGAAGTGTCACAATGAAATACATACATCTATGGAAGTGTCACAATGAAATACATACCAGAATGAAACCCATTAAGTTGTACATTAAAAATCTCCAATAAAAAAAAGAGAAGTCTCTTGCTAGAACCAGCTATCTGTGGAAGGAGTGGAAGTTGTTTACCAGCAGCCAATGACTTGTTTAATGCCTGTTTTGACCCCTGGCATCCAATATTCTTTCCATTGGCATTGCAATCCCCAGCTGAGATTAATTTATGCCAGTGATTGTTAATTCACTTGAAAATCATCTGTATTCATAACTAGGTTATTTACCCAGCATAAATCTTACCTGGTGTGAACCTGTCATCACATATTCAAGCCAATCTAGTCACATTTATAGTCAATCTTTTCTGATTTTTCAAATTAGAAAGTGATGAAGCAGGACAATAAACACATTCCCAAATTTCCCCAGAGAACAAATTTACTGTTATTGTTTCCTTGATATACTTTCATTCTTCCAATTGCTCATTGGATAATGAGTAATTTAATCTTCTTTTAAATGGACATATTCCTATAATAATTTTATTATTAAAAATAATTAAGTAAAAACAATGAAGTATATTATAGCTTCTTTTAACATCATTAGGTAATACTTCCAAATATTCTATTTAAATATCTATAAGAACACCTGTGTGTAGAGGATCCATGAATAATACTAAGAAAACAAGAACTTTGGGACATTGCACTTGTCATTCACATTATAATAAGAAAGTAGCAAAATAGTAAACAGTTTATCTTAACTCTGATTAAGTAACCACACTCTATTAAGTACAAGCCCCTAGGTAAAGGAAGGTAACTAAACGGGCAATTAGGAGTCTCTCAATAATAATAACAAACCCAACCTATTTTTCCACACGTGTCAATTTGTTTTGTCATGCACCCAAATCCTTAGTGAGCAGACACTGAGCAACTATTTCTATAAGGGAAAGTTATGAATTCAAAAAGTATCAACTTGTTAAAAAAAAAAAACTTTGCCCCCAAACCAGGAGAATTATTCTTAAAATGGGAGACTCGAGGCTTTTAGATGTCTGAACAGAGGTGTCCAGCGCTCATCTTCTCCTCCACAAAGAAGAAACAAAGCAACCGGTAGACAGCCATATGTTAAGGTGAGGGACTGTGGGAAAATGATCACACTTAGCCAGGGAGAGACTAGAACATTGTAAGACTTGGAGACCTGGTAAAATGGCATATATAGAGAGAAACAAAAGTGCCTCTGTAAATCCCCTCCTATTGTCACAGCCATGTAAGGCAGAAGCCCCTTTGCTGGGCAAAGGTGAATGGGAAATTCCCAGCAAACTCTCTCAGAACAGATACTGACAACTCCAGGTTTTAGGTTTCACAGTTATCAAAGGCTTGCAGCCCAGTTAGAGGAGCAACCTGGCACAGGTTCGCACAGTATCTTTACTTTAGAGAAGGATCTCACATCATCTCCCCACCAACCCCCAGAACCCAAGTTGTTGTAACCATCTTAACAAGGGAGATGCTACTCAAATTCATGCTGCTCTTGGGGTCAGACAGACATTCCACTGCATTGGCACAGGGGCTTGCAGCCTTGCAAACCTAATTTAACCCAGAACAGCAACTGTGGTCCCAGTACAGTGCCCTCCAATACTGGAGATGGGTGTTTCAGCACAAAAGGGAACAGAAGGTACCAAGCTTAAGAACTGAGAGACCGGGGCACTTGTCATTTGGGACCAAAGTCATAACCAGCCACATGTGGACTTGTACTGCTGCTATGACTGAGTCAGGAAACTAAGAGGTTCCCATTTCCATCCCACCTTTATGCCACGTGTGATTATCCACCACTGTCAGGGGTGGGAGCCAGCACCACAGTTTCCACTGCCACTGCCACATTGCCTGGGCCATATCTGAGCACTGTGGTTCCCACTGCCACCATACCAACTACAAACTTGAAAACACATGAAAGCATAAAACCCACTGGATAAGTAGACATGCAAGGAGACAGCAAAGCTTATCAATACAAAAAAACACCATACCACTAAGATGAACAAGGAAAATATAGAAGAAATTGATATGCAAAACAAACAAAATTAATTTAACAAAATGACAGGCCTAAGTCCTTACGTGTCTCTAATAGCTTTGAATGTAAACAGACTAAATTCCCTAATTAAAAGATACTAGCTAAGTCTGTGGTTGTAGCTCAGTGGTAGAATGCTTGCCTATGCAGCAACCCTGGGATCAAGCCCTAGCACCACAAAAAAACAAGGATATAGCCTGGCTGAATATATATAAAAACAAGACTCAATGACATGAGAAACTGCTAATAATAAACTTACTTCAAAAGTAAAGATACACAGCTCACTGGGAGGGGTGGTGCATGCCTATAATTCCAGCACTTGGGAGGCTGAAACAGGCAGGAGGATCACAAGTTCAAAGTTAGCCTGATGCACATGGCAAGACCTTGACCAAAAAAAAAAAAAAATAGACTGAAAGTGAAAGGATAGAAAATGATATTCCACACAAACAGAAACCAAAAGCAAGCTGGAGAACCTATTCTTATATCACTCAACTAGATTTAAAGACAAAAACTGTGAAAAGAAACAAAGTTCCTTAAATAATTGTCACAGGATAAATTCAACAAAAAGATATAACAATTGTAAACAGGGGTTAAAACCAGCAAAAAAAAAATGGGTTCAGGTACATGTCCAGGTTCAATATGTTAAAATTTAGAGACTATGGGCTTGGTTCAGGTTTGGGCTTAAATTCTACATGTAGATAGCAGGGCTTCAAATCAAACACAAATCTGAACCCTGAACCTATTCTAGTTCAAGCATGTTTTTAAATTTTTTCCTGAACCTGAACCTGAACCACAGCCCCACTGAAAAATTCAGTTGTGGTTTGGCTTTACTTTATTTTATCATTACCTATTTTAAATTTGTTTCAATATAAAAAAATTCACTGGTCTATCTACATAGAGGATTAAAATTTTAAATGCAGACTGAAACCAAATCTGAACCCTCTAAATTTTAACATATTGAAACTACACCTGAACCTGAACCCAATTTTCACAAGTTTGAAGCTCTGATTGTAAATGTATATGCACCTAATGCTGGAACAACCAGTTTTATAAAACAAACATCTTTATATCCAAAGGCAGAAATAGGATCCCAACACAATAATAGTGAGAGGCTTCAACACCTCATTTTTATCAACTGACAAATTATTCAGACAAAAAAAAAGAAATATAAGAGTTAAACTATACTATAGATCAAATGGACTTTACATTTACATAACATTCCATCCAACAGCTGCATACTGCATTCTTTTCTATAGTGCATGGAACATTCTCTAGAATATACCATGTTAAGACACAAAAAGTCCAAATAATATTTTTAAAAATGAATCTTACCCTATATCTTCTCTGACCACAATGGAATAAAGCCAGAATTTAATAATAGACACTTAACAAACTTTACAAGTTCATGGAGATTGAACAACATAGCACAGAGTGAACAAAAAAACGGTTCACCAAAGAACTCAAAAGGCATATTTTAAAATTTCCTGGAATAAATGAAAGTGGAAACCTATTACACCAAAACCTACGGGATACAGTAAAAGCACTATTAGTAATTTATGAGTTAGTTTTGCCCTCCTGTCCCACTAATGGCTGACACGCAGGATCATGAGCTGAAAGGACCTACCCTTCCTGATGAAGTGAGAAATCAAATCTCCAGAAACACCAAATTTGGGTCTGGAGTTTCACCTCCTAGTGTAACTAGCTACATTCATGGTATGAACGCTAGCTCCTTGGAGTCAAACCCTAACTCTGAGGTGTATAAATATTCAACAAGAGTAACTATTCAACAAATATGTAAACTGTACCTACCAAAAGTCAAATATCATCCGGTGTTGCAGTGTAAAGGAATTTACATGGAAAAATATATAACCTTAGGATAGTTTCAGAAAGTGGCTATAATAAAAACAAGTGAGGGAAAAGAGAATGGTCCAAAGTCTGTAAGAATGGGCCAGTTAGACTGAAATAACAGCAATTAAAAGAAGTCATCTTTTCAAAATCTGATAGAAAAATATATGCAAGGTCCATGTGGCAGGAATTAGCTTGGCATTTCTGAGGACAGAAAGACCACCACTGTGACTGGAGGTAGTAAGCAGGGATGTGAAGAGGGGTGAGACAACAGGAGAGGCAGGACAGATCCTATAGAATCTGGCAGGTCAGGGTGAAATCTTTGGGGTATGTTTAAAATACAAAAAGAAAAGCCAGGCAAGAGTGTTGTCCCCTGTCCTATTTTTAAGTCAGGAACAGGGAAATAAATAACTCCGTCCTTGCACCTTGGTTTGAGTTTACTCATTTTTTTTCTTTACATATAGGTTCATTTTAGTATAGCTTGTTAACAGTCAGACAATAATTTGCACTTGGCAACATTCTAATGAATAAAACATTGCCAGAAAGAGTAGGCAGAACGTGACCTTCTGGAAGTTACACACAGAGCACGAGAAATGGAAGGCTCCAACTCTGAGATGCTGCTGCATTAAAAGCAAAAATCACACATATCCCTAGGTGCTTTGGAAAAGACATTTCCATAAGTGAATAACACACCTTTGTTCTGCTCATCCATTTCAGAAGTAACTATGCTTTTTGTCAAATAGTCAAAAATACATTGACATAAAAACATGAACTCCAATGGAACATCCCCAGTGAGAAACCTTTTCATGGCGAGGCCTCTCATGCCTCTGGCATTGGAATGCTGGGAAAGTGGAACTAATCTCAATGTTTTTTCTTTTTTTTTTTTTTTTTTTTCCTTTTGTACTGGGGTTTGAACTTAGGGCCTCACACTTGCATGCTTTGCAAGTGCTGTACCACTGAGCTGCATCCTTAGCCCATTTTTTTACTTTTTGAGACGGGGTCTCACTAAGTTACGCAGACTGGCTCTGGTCTAGAACTTGTGATCCTCCTGCCTCCGCCTCCCGAGCCAATGGGATTACAGGCATGCACAAATGCACCTGGCTTCTCAGTATTTTTTTTCTTAAACTGTGTACTCAGGCTGTAGGGGTCTTCTGAGTTACCTGTGACACTGGCATTCACACCAATCCAGCAGGCACTTATTCTCTCACTATTGGCTGAGTATCTTTTATCCAAAAATGCTTGGGACCAGAAGTGTTTCAGATTTTGAATTTTTTTCAGATTTTGGAATATTTACAAATACATGATGAGATATCTTTTTATTGGAAATTTTTAATGTACAACTTAATGTGTTTCACTCTGCCATGTATTTCATTGTGACATTTCCATAGATGCGCTTCATTGTACATTGCTCACATAACTTCCCCCTTACCCTCTTGTGACCCTCCTCCCCCATCTTCCACCTCTCCACCAATGGCCTCTTTCTATTTGTATGTCTTTTTGTGGGAATATTTATCTATACTCATGCATCTTGATTTTAAGTCCAAACTTTTTTCTATAGTGATCTATCTTTTTACCTTCTCAGCAGTATTACATGAGTAATCTAGTCCATTTGCATTACTGCCATTCTTTGGTATTATTGGCATTATTATTATTTCCCAAACTATTAAAATTCGGCTGTTTGCTTGGATGTTGACCTCTCTCTCATTCCTCACTCCTCCCTGGGCCTCCTGCCCCATCCCTCCACACCTCCCCCCTTCTCCCATCATCACTTCCTTTTGCTAGATCCCTCCCTCCTTCTTTACACTCCTTTAATTGTCCCTTCTCCGCTAAGGTTACATGAGCTTTTTATTATGTTCCAATTTATATATAGGATTTTTTTCCTTTTAACTTTGGTTCAGGTCCCACATATGAGTGAGAACATGTGGTATTTCTCTTTTTGGGCTTGTGTTTGTTCATTTAAGGTCATCTTCTCCAATTCCATCCATTTTGCTGCAAATGACATTATTTCTTTTTTTTTTTTTTATTGCTGAGTAGTATTCCATTGTGTATATGTACCATAATTTTTTTATCCATTCTTCTGTTGCCGGGCACTTTGGTTGATTCCATATCCTTGCTATTGTGAAAAGTGCTGCATTGAACATGGAGATACAGATGTCTCTGTGATATGATGACTCATCTCTCTTTGGGTATATTATAGCTAGGTCATACAGTAGATCTATTTTTAGTTTTCTGAGGCACCTCCATATTGATTTCCAAGGTGGTTAGACCAATTTACAACTCCACCAGCAGTGTAAGAGGGATCCCTTTTCTCCACTGCCTTGCCAGCATTTGTTATTATTTGTTTTATAGATCTTGGCCATTCTTACTGGAGTAAGGTGGAATCTTAGAGGTGTTTTAATTTTCATTTCCCTAATGGCTAGGGATATTGAGCATTTTTTCATGTGTTTCATGGCTTTACGGGACTCTTCATTTGAGAACTGCCTGTTCAGTTCCTTTGCCCATTTGTGTATTGGATTGTTTTCTTGGGAATTTTTTTCTTGAGTTCTTTATAAATTCTGGAAATTAGTTCTCTGTCCAATGTATAAGATGGGAAGACTTTTTCCCATTCACTGGGGACTTCCTTGACTCTGTTGATTGTTTCCTTTGCTGTACAGAAGCTTTTTAATTTCATGTAATCGCATTTACATGATGAGATATCTTAAGCATGAAACTTAAGTTTAAACAAAATGCCTCATATGCACCTAATACACAAAGCCTGAAGGTAATGTTATACAATATTTTTAGTGCACTGTATGCCATCACAAGAAGTCAAGTGTGGGATTTTTTCATTGTGGCATCAGAGCAGTAAACAAAACATTTCAGATCTTAGAGCATTTCAGACTTCAGATTAGTAATAATCAGCCTGTACATACAATGATATCGTAGAATATGATCCATTTCCAAAATAAACTCACAGTTGAGTAGAGAAGACAAATGCATAAACAAATACTTATAATCAAGCAGGATGTATAAAATAATGAAAGAATGTTTGAGGGATTGGGAAGGAAGGAAGAAGAGAGTCATAGAAGAATACTCCCTAAAAGTGACAACTGAACTGGACTTTGAACAATGACAAGTGGTCAACGTGAGTGGGAAAATCACACAGAAAGAGGCAACAGCTCAAACAAAAGACTGATATTCTAAAACAGCATGGCTCATTAATGTGAAGAATAGAGTTCCAGATTTGGGGGCAAAAAACATAAACAAGCCAAAGCCAAAAGAAGCTCAAAAGGTCAGCAGGGGCCTTAATTTGAAGAATCTATTTGCACTGCTTCTTTACTGTCATATATTTGAAGAGACTATTAATTGGCTGCGCATTTAAAAATAGTCATTAGAATATTCCAATAGTTAATTTTGTTCCCCATTGTCACTCAGAGATTCATTTCCAATTTTAATAACATTATTTGTGACCTGAGAACTGTCCTCATCCTATCCCCTCTAGAGTCACACCTTAATGTATGAAATTTAATTTATGACTGTTGAAGGGTAACAGATTAATAGCACCATAAATTAGTCTATTCATCCATATACTAAGAGTATAAAACCTAAAAAGAGGCAGTTCAATCTATTATTATGCTTTAAAACTCAAGGCCAGGGAAATTAGATAAAAATTTACAACCCAAGACCAAGGAGCAGGGGGCATGCAGTGACACAATGCTTGGCTTCCAGACCACTCTCAGAATGACATCTTCAAGCAGAAATTTCTTTCTTTTTTTTAAAAAAAAAATTATGTCACTTTTATATTGAATCTAACATCAAAGTTTCATCATTTCACTGATATGTAAAGAAGCCATATTAGGGAAAGATAATGAACTATAGAAAAGGGTCCGGGAGGGACCTCAGGCCAAGGATATAATCCAACAGTACTTCAAAGGCAAGAAATAAATAAAAACTTTGGCTCATAAAAAAAAGAAATAAAAATAGAAAAAAAAGGAGAGAGGGTATGAAGAAAGGGTAATGGAAGAAAAGAAAAAAAAATAAATCACGTATGTCGCCCTTCTGGCAAAATCAAGATGGGCATATGTAGATGGATATACTCATCAAAAAGACATGCAAGTAGAAAGGAGATCAATAGTGGGGAGGGTTAGGGGAGGGGAGGACGGTCATGAGAGGGCAAAGAGAAAATTAACATGAACAATGCACAATGAAATGCATGTATGGAAATGTCATAATGACACCCATTAAGTTGTACATTAAAAATTACTAGTAAAAATATGATTTTTTCTAGACTGTAGTCAACAAATAATATGATGATGGTAGTAATAGTAAATAAATAATTTACTATTCAAGGACATGTAAGCTGTTCAGAATTTCTCCTTTGCTGAAAAAAAAACATAAAGGGGAGCCTTTAATAATCTTTCACTGGCCATAGCTTAAGTCAGGGTCATGGCATGCCACTGCCCTTCATCTCTCTCAGACAACAAACACTGATAATCCACAGACATTCTCTCCTGTTCAGTCTTCAGCCATTTGCCCAGTGCTGCTATTTCAGAACTGGCAACCAGAGTGAGCTGTCCTGGACCAACAGATTCCTACCTTTTTCTGACCAAACCAGATTGTCTCTATTCAAATCCATCTTCTACCCTGATACCGGGGCTGTCCTCTTAAAAGTCGAAGTTAATCATACCAGGTACCCATGTAAAAAGCTTCCTTTGGTTCCTCTGTATATCTAGAAGGATAAATACATTTTTCTTTATTCTAGCCTACCTAACAGGCCTTGTACCATTTGGACTCATGTCATCTCCTTGGCTGACCTAATTCCAACTCCCTTTTTCTATTACAAATTCTAATTCAGCCATCAAAACCACTCCCAGACACTCAAAAGCCTTTAAACAATACCTTGACTTTGCATATGCTGTTCCATTGCTTTCATTCTTCTTTATCTGGTAAGTGATTGTTCATTCTGCAAAGTGCAGGTTAAATGCCACCTCCCTAGCAAGTCTTTCCTTTGGTGGACATCTCTCAGCATCCATTCCTTCTCATTCAGGACAACCTTTGCCAAAGGGAATGTCATGTGACCTGAGCCTGGTCAATTAGGATGGCATTGCCCTGGACACAAAGACTGGCTCAAAGATGGACACATGGCACCAGCTACACTATGAAACCTCCCCCTCCTTGAGGCCTCTGAACTACTAAAAAAGAAGAAAAATAATCTGATAAAAGATCAAACTCATATATTCCTTTAATGTCACCCAGGAAAAATTCACCACTCTATCCGTTGTGGTTCCAAAGACCTCTGTTTAAAATCCCTGAAAGAGAGCCAGGCACGATGGTGCATGTCTGTAATCCCAGCGGCTCAGGAGGCGGAGGCAGGAGGATCGCAAGTTCGAGACCAGAGGCAGTCTGTGTAACTTAATGAGACCCTGCCTCAAAAAGTAAAAAACTGGGCTGGAGGCGGCAGCTCAGTGGTCCAACACTTGCAAAGCACGAGATCCTGGGTTCAATCCCCAGTACAACAACAACAACAAAAATAATAATAATAATCCCTGAAAGACCAATTATTAGGTCCTGCTGTAATTTACTTGTTTACTTGGTGGTGTCCGCCACTGCAATGTGAGCCATGGTTGGATCTTATTCACCTTTAGCTCTACATACTCAGGAAAGTGTCTTTTGAATGAACAGTCCATAAAACAAAACCCCATTTCACTTTTCCAGTATCATTGCCCTCTCAAAAGAAGTCTGCAACACTCAAGAGCCAATAGGCTCTTCATTGTCTCATTCTCTTCAATTTTCTCTCATAATTTCCAATGAAACCAAAGGTGGTGATAGTTCCATGCTACATGGTAAGTCTCTCAGGTCATGAACTACATAGTTCAGTGGAGTGAGGCATCACATCAAAACCTCTTTGGGACTATGGGGCTGGTGTGCTAAAAAACATAATATTAAAATTTTGTTTTTATAGGTAGGAACAACAAAGAAATCTAATGTTTTCAAAATAAAAATTAAGAAAAATAAAACTCAGTCAAATCCTTTTGGTTGTTAAGGCATAGAATTGGTTGTTAAGGCATAAAATCTGGAAAAATAAATACCCAAAATGTTTAAAGGAGTATCTCAAAGTGATAGAACATCAGAGGATTTTAAAATTTTCTCCTCTTTAGTCCTTTCTATATGTTTAATTTCACTTGTGTTGTATTTAGTGTCACCGACTCATGTCTGACTCATAGCAAATAGGGTTTTCAATGGCTGTTTCAGGATTGCCTCCGGAGTGGATTGTCACATCCTTCTCCCAATTTTTGTGGTGCTGGGGATCAAACCTGAGTCCTCAGAGTGCAGAGCAGCAGCCTACCAACTGAGCTAAACCTCAAATGACTGCTGGAATTCCCCAGTTCTGTTCGATTTGCAGATGTAACTTTTGACTTCTATTTTAGGAAAAGAGTACCTCTAGTGACCTAAACAAAAATGCCGTTAACTGTATCTGTCATCTTAGAATATTCATACTCTGCAATTTATAAAAATCAAATGTGCATCATGCCATAGCTATATGGCAATCAAAATTAATATTTGCAATTAAAATCTCCTGTGCAATTAAAATCCTGTGTCTTGATGTTTCAGCTAAAAATACATATTAAAAAAGTCAATCTTTCAGTGAACATTTCATTAAAGGTATCACCAGTTTCTTAAAGTAACTAACAAAGTGAATATAAAGTGGCAAATGCTGAAGAATGTGTACATAAAACATATCAGGTCCCATACAGTGCTTATTGCAAGAAAACATTTGCAGGTAGGGTAACAGCAGTTACCAAAATGGCCAAGCATGGCCTTGTTGTGATAACAGCAGTCCTCAACTCTCCTAGATCTGTACAGGTTCAATTAAATATCCACCTAGGCTCCCATACCTGTTAACCTCATGCCCAGCCTAAACACAGTTTTTCCAAAAATCTCTTTCCTCTAAGATGAGCTCACATTTATTGGGCACTACCTGTGTAACCAGAAGTGGTGTGCTTGTAAATATGCAATAACCAATTCTGACAGAGGCAGAGCCTGGTTTGTAGCATTGACCAGTTTCTATGATAAAAACTTCCACCATGGTGAATTTCAATCTACTAGTGTGATGTCACAGAACATGGAGTTAGAAAAAGCTGCTTGATGCCAGAGCATGGATAATGAAAAAAAAAAGAAAAATAATTAGGAAGCAAGGGGGTTTTGAGTATTTATCATCTTTTTAAACATAATTTAATTATAGTTTCATGTAATTTAATTTTCAATAATTTTCCTTTAAAAACCTACTCATAAAATCTCTTCAAATTTAACATCTGCCACTTACAAGACCTTCTGAGCCAACTCAGCACACTACTGGTGCCAGGTCTTGGCATAAAGTCTAGGGATACACGAATAGAATATAGTCTCTGCCCACAAGAAGCCCTCAATCCCAGAGTAGAGAGAGACAGGTAAAGAAATTACAGCAAAGTGAAAAGTCCTAAGTGGAAGTTTCACAGAAAAAGCAAACACGCCTGAGGAGTCAGGGGAGAAATTTAGAAAATATTTTAGAGAAGATGAATGATTTGGGCTGAGTCCCAAAGTGTACCCAGACATGATGGAAAAGAATGCACACCACAGGGTAGTTGTTGTTGTTGTTAGGTACCCTTGGGTCCAACTCATAGCAACCCTATGTACAACAGAATGAAACCTTTCCCAAAACTGTGCCATGCCCAGCACGATTATCAGGGCTTCTCTGCTATTCATAGGGTTTTTGTTTCAGAAGTGGGCTTCTGGGTCCTTCTCCCTAGCGTACAGTACCTGGTGTTCCCAGACGGTCTCCCATCCAAGGACTAACTGGTCCAACCTGGCTTAGCTTCTGAAATCAGATGGGATTGGATGCCAGGGTGATATGGCTATAGACCATATACATACTAGACCAAGGAACTAGCACAGATAAGTCTTTAAATATATGAAAAGCCAAATATTTTCTAGGGATTCCAAAACATCTGAGGCACAGAGATCATGTGAAGGAGAAAAAAAGAAATATATGTCTGAGTTCCTCCCCCTTTATGTCAAGAAAATATCCATATGAAAGAAGACTTTAAAAAAATACTTTTTGGCCAGGTATGGTGGTGGTGGTTGTTGTTAGGTGCCATTGTCAGTACCAACTCATAGCAACCCTATGTCCCATAGGCACTATGTCAGTGCTTCTCTATTCATAGGGCTTTCAATAGCTGATTGTTTTGGGATTGCTTCAGGAGTAGATAAGGTGGTGTGCTCCAGCAATTCACACCTAGAACTTGGGAGGCTATTGCTAGAGGATTGCAAGTTCAAGGTCAGCCTAAGATATATAGCAAGACTCTGTCTCAAAAAAGTTATTCTTAATTTTTTTTCTTTACTGAGGTATAACTGATATCCAAAAAGGCACATATTCAATGTATACATCTTGATGAGTGGATATATGCAGACATCCATGATACCATCACCACAAGTAAGGTACTAAACCTATCCTTCACCTTCAAAATTATCCTTGTGTTGTTTTTGTGTATGTGTGTGCACGTGTTTTGTTGTTGTTTATTTCTTTGGGTAAGAACATTTAAGATGTATCCTCTTAACATCTATTAAAATTTACAATACCACATTGTTAACTGTAGGAACTAAGTTGCACAATAGGATGTCCAGAACTTTTTTATCTCACATAAAAGAAACTTTATACCCACTGAGAAACACATACCGACTTCCTTCCCTTCCAAGCCCCTTGGCAAACACCATTATGGTTTTTGTCACCATGAATTTGATCATTTCAGATGTCTCATACAAGTGGAAGCATGTAGTATTTGTCCTTCTGTGATTGACTTCACCTAGTGAAATATCTTCTATGTTTATCCATGCTTTCACAAAAGGCAGAATTTTCTTCTTTCTTAAGTCCGAATAATATAATATTCCACTGTATGTATACACTAAATTTTCTTCATTTATTTGTTGATAAACTTTGGGTTGTTTCCATATCTTCACTATATTATGTATAATGATGCTTTGAACATGAGAATATAACTATATCTTGCTATATCTTCTAAATCCTGATTTTGACAGGTACAGTGGCACACATCTATAATCCCAGGGACTCAGGAGGGGGAGGCAGGAGGATGAGAAGGTTTGAGGTCAAGGGTAGCCTGCATAACTTACAGACACTCTGTCTCAAAATTAAAAATTAAAATGAGCTGGGGGTGCAGCTCAGTGGCAGAGTGCTTGCAAAGTATGTGCAAGGCCCAGGTTCAGCCCCTAAGTAACTCAAAAAGAAAAAAATCCTGATTTTAATTCTTTTGAATTATCTACCCAAAAGTAGAATTGCTGGATCATATGGTAGCTCTATTTTGGAACTCAAAATATTATAATGACATGTGCAAAGTGCTGGAGACCGAAAACCAAAAGAGAAGAACAACTCTGTGTTTCTCAAGCTTAAGGAATTGGAGAAAAAAATCTAGCCTCAAGTGGCAATAGTAAAAGATTCTACAAGGAAAATATTAAATAATGCAAGAAACACCAAAAGAAGATGGAAGAATACACAGAGTCATTACATAAAAAAGAATTGGTAGATGACCAACCATTTCAAGAGGTTGCATATGAAGAGGAACCAATGATACTGAAGGACGAAGTGGAGGCTGCCTTGAAGGAACTGGCAAAACACAAAGCTCCAGGAATTGATGGAATACCAATAGAGATGTTTCAACAAAGAGATGCAGCACTGGAGGTGTTAACATGTTTATGCCAAGAGATTTGGAAATCAGCTAGCTGGCCAACTGACTGGAAGAGATCCATATTTGTGCCTATTCCCAAAAAAGGGGATCCAACTGAATGTGGAAACTATCAAACAATGTCATTAATATCACACGTAAGCAAAATTTTACTCAGGATTCAAAAGCGACTGCAGAAGTATATGGACAGGGAACTGCCAGACAATTCAAGCTGGATTCAGAAGAGGGCATGGAAACAAGGACAGCAAAAACAGGGAGGGAGAGGAAAGGTATGCAAAAATCTCAATCATGATGTCCCCCAACCTGGACCATAACAAGGGTCTAATAAATATTTCTTAACTGGATGGCTCAAATTACCAAAGAAGAGAAGGATATGGTAATGCTCACAGGCAGGAAGAAACAGTAATAATGACCACTTGCACTGCGAAAGCGCATATGTTGATACAGTTTGGCTGTGTATGAGGCATTTAAAGATATTCCTTCCTACTCTCTCCTAGGTACTAATAATTCCAGTACTCTATCCCACAGAAAATGAGAGGTGCTATTAAATTTTCACTTACAAGGAAGTATTTTGAGCCGGGCACAGTGGCACACATCTGTAATCCCAGCAGCTTGGGAGGCGGAGGCCAGAGGATCGCAAGTTTGAGACCAGAGGCAATCTGTGTAATTTAGCAAGACCCTGTCTCAAAAAGTAAAAAAAATGGGCTGAGGGTGCAGCTCAGTGGTACAGCACTTGTAAAGCATGCAAGTGCAAGGCCCTGAGTTCAAACCCCAGTACCACACACAAAAAAAGTATTCTGCATTATTCATAAGAGTAAAAAATTACAACCTCGGTTTCCAAAAGTAGTATACAGTAAAATAAATTGTGGCACATCCACACAAAGGAACTTTTAGTGATTGGGAAGAAGATTTATAAAACAAAGGAAGCAATAAATAAACTTTATATAAACCTCCATACTAAATAAACATATATATATATGTGTGTGTACAGATGAGAGGCTAGAAGGAAATGTACCATAATGTTCATGGTAGTTTTTCTGCTTATGAAAATGTAGATGAAATATTTTTGTCTTCACACATATCCATATTTTTCAATCTTTCTAGAAGTTATAAGAGGAATCCCTTCACAATAAAAAAGTAATTTTTTAAAAGAATAAAAAGTTAGATTTATCATTTTACCTTGGTTCACTGGCGGCAAATGGTTGCAACCCCAGTAAAAGGCTAATTCATAAAATTTTCTCTTTCCTTCTCATGGACAAAAATATTTCTATTTAAAGTTTATTAATTCTGATCTCACAGAAATGAGCACTTGACCCAAAAGCAAAATGCTTCCAATTTTAGCACACCAATTGATATGTTAAGTAGTTTTCAAATTTGCACTTTTCTATAATAGGGTTTTTTTCCAAGGAAATCGTAAATAGAATAGCAATATACAAAATGAAAACATAACTAATCTGTTCAAAATTGGAAGTGGCAGCCAGAATATCAAAGCCACCAAGTTCCTCTTGTATATCCTTGGGATCCTCTGAGTCACTGAAAAGTAACTCAGAATCAATCATCTTAGAATCTCAACAACTAAGAAGCTCCCTCACATAGTTTCTCAAAAGCTCAAACAAGGGTTCTCTCTAACCTACTGGTGAAGAATAATTATGAGCTGCTGCATCTGAGTGACAGGTTTTGAGCTTGTGCATAACAGCTGCACAATATCCTGCTGGGTTTTGAGTGTAAGCTTCTTCAAATCTGTCCATTTTAACCTTAAATGTTCATGGCACCAAAGGAACTGATCAATACATTGGCAAAGATACTAAGTAAGCCTTGGTCTGTAAAGGATTCCTTAGCTTTTTAAAAAATACTGTTTTTTTTTTTTTTTTCATTCTACAACTTGTAACCACAGCATAGTCACTGCAGCGCAGTTTAGGATAACTGGGTTTTCATTACACAGAGAGTTAGTTTAAAGCTAATTTTGATAAGATACAACTCAAATATTCTTTCTATCCCCCACTCCAGAGCAATAGTATCTAGATTGTGTCCCCTAGAGCCCCACTATTACAGTGGGCACCTGGGGAAACTATTAGGGAATTGGGGGTGAGCAAGAACTGCTCTGGTTCTCCTCCATGTTAGTGAGAGCTGATCTTATCTGTCTCATATATAGGTATTTCCCATAGAATCTGATTTGTAGAGAGAGCATCATTGATAAAAATTTTCTACTTAAAAACAATTACCTGAAGAGATGCACATTTCTGTGCATTGCTGCTCACCAGGACTAACATGTAAAGGGAAATAAAGGTAATCATGTGACCCAGAAGTTATCCCTGCTAACATTTTAAATAATAGTCAATGGCATTTTCTTTGTGTCCTTTCAAAAATATGGAGAAATATCTATCTATAATTTTTATAACATTTGAACCATATGATATAAATTTTAGGGTTTTTTCAGTTAATAATATATCTTGGATATATTTTATGCCACTAAATATAATAGATTATTTTCAATCTATAGAACTTAATTGGATGGGTATATCATAAAGATGTCTACTCTAAAAATAATTTTCTAAACCACTGAGCACACAAAGCATTTTGCTGGGTCAGGAAGAGAAAGCCTTTCCCAATACTTGAAACCATGGTGTAGAGTTACAAACCAGATCTGACTTGACATCAAGCTACCTCTGACTACTGGCCAATTAAATACAAAGCTTTCTGCAATTATTGTTAATGAATAGCTATTTCTGATCAACAATCAGTGTCATAGTGATTTGATATCCCCAGCTAAATGGTGAAATCATTCATTGTTTCCTTAGGAACAGCTTGTTTGAGCTATTCCTGTCAAATCCTGTGCTTCATAACACCGAATTAGCTGTTGGGTAGGAATGACCCTAAATGCACTTATATAGTGTGATCCCTCAGTATTTGACTGCTTGGGAATCCTCAAATTTCTCTACTCTCTACCAAGTTTCTAAATATTGATACATTTACCTGGAGGAGCATCTTGATACAGTGTAAGTGTTAAGAGGAGGAACAATCACCACAAAGAACCACTTTAGCACTGGAACTTACTGTGAGCAATGGTTTTCAAAATTCCATTCAAAATGACAATGATTCAAACCTACTCAAATAGTCACCAAAGAGCCCTTCATTGGGACCTTTCTAAGAATGATGTTCCTGGAAAGATTTCTCTGGATATAAGACTCAAGAACCTCTGGAAGTATTGGCTTAACTAAAGATAACTCTTGGCTATTTTAAGTGAAAAGATATCATAATACATGGACAAAAAGGACTATATCTCTTTATCACTCTCAGCCACCACTAGTCACTGCAAATTCATTCACCCATTCATTAAACAAATCATGTCATCCCCTTGCTTAAAACCCTCCAATAGCACTCCATTGGTATATGGAAAGAATATCAAGGACAAAACTATAATACAAGGATGAGTTTTTGCCTAAACAGAAAGAAGGCTAGTGTATATGATGTAGAGAAAAGGAAAGGATGAGTGGGCAGAATGAGTACAGAGAATTTTACAGGAGCCAGATGATAGAGATTTACAGACATGGTAAAGATGTTGGTTTTATTCCAAGTAAGGTAAAAACCACTGGGTGGTTTTAATCAACTAAGGGACAAAATCTAATATATAAAGTATAGGTTGAGCTTTTCTCTAGAGACTGGCTTGTACAAATGAACCAGGTATTTAGTCACATTTGGCTCACTTGGTAAGACCATAGAATAGAAGGACCAGAGGTTCATGATGCCCAGTTAGCTTTGAGATAGTCTTCAGTCCCTCTCTCTGCCTGGGGATGCTTTCCTATAAATATACACTACTGGTTGCCAAGCAGAATGAATTCCACAGAAGGACTGCATCAGCACAAAATTTACAGCACCCAAGAGCATAAGAAACACCAAGAATAAAATGACTACAGACTTCACTCATCTGAACATCTGAAAAATACTTAGAGAATACAGCCGGGCACGGTGGCGCACGCCTGTAATCCCAGCGCCTTCGGAGGCGGAGGCAGGAGGATCGCAAGTTCAAGACCAGACGCAGTCTGTGTACTTTAGCGAGACCCTGTCTCAAAAAGTAAAAAAATTGGCGGGGGTGCAGCTCAGTGGTCCAGCACTTGCAAAGCATGCAGGCATGAGGCCCTGGGTTCAACACCCAGTACCACAAAAAAAAAAAAAAAAATACTTAGAGAATACATGCTATAAGCCAGCTTCTATTGAGAAATGCCTATTTCTTCATATAGATAGTATTAGCTTAATAAGAAATTATTAAAATAATTTTCTTATTTTTTATATTTTATTAAAGTATTATATGTTAGAGATTATATAACTGGTGGTTTCTACTGATATTCTGGTTCAATGGGTTATTTCAAAGATACTCTGTAAATTTCCAACTTAATCAACAACAAGCCTTTTTCTTCATGCTATCCTCAATGTGGAAAGAAGATTATACCAGTTGGATAGGAAACTGAGTCTGGACCAGAAAAGAATATCACTTACAACTGGACAATGATAGCTCAGATACTGACAATGAAAGGTTTTCAAGAAAAATTACTTAAATTTCCATAGAACCTCTTAGTATTAAATCTGGAACACCTGAACTCTTCGTGGGAAAGGGAGGTGGCTCAGTGATTCTGTACAGTGGTCCTACTCTCTCACTCTCTCATTACTTCCCCTTTCCAGATATCACATCTTCAAAGATAGAAAATTTTGCTTAAAGAATGCACCAAGAAGTTTTTGCCTCACTCTTAGGCCAACACACTTTTTCTGAAGCATGGTGGTCATACCTGCTGTCTACCTCTGTTTCTAAAGGGGACAACTCAAGTCTTTCCACAAAAGCAGAATTCTAGGAAGTTCTCTGCATGGAAATTAAGGAATTGAGTGTGTATGGGATTGGGAGGGAATCACCCCAATTAATACTTATCCTACCACACTAAAATCAAAATCAAAGTACAACAATAAAGGAACAAGGCCTCTGTGCTAGTCTCAATTACCTGCATTTTTGGGTCACAAGAGATCTAATAAATAAAAGAATTTGTCAATTTTTCTTTGGATATAATTTAATCCCTATTCTTGCCACCTATGGCTCCTTGGTGTGAGGCATCAGTGCCTCTGTAATGCCATGCACTGAATAAAAGTTTTCAGAATCTAGCTTGCAGGTGCCCACAGTGACCACCACAAAATCAGTGCTGCTTTCACCAGAGTCAAGTCTACCAGCTATCCAGCTACTTTATCAGTGAGAGAGAGGAAGGGTGCACTGGAATGCTGAATGAGTGTAAATCACACAATTTGACACATCCCTCCTCACTGAGAACTTTTTATTTATTACAAATGTGCTTTGCAGGCACAGTGGAAAAAACAGACAAGGCTCTGCTCTTCATGAGCTTACATTCGGTGGGGAGAGAACAAAAATAACACAGAGAGGCCAAGAACTAAACATAAAATGTAAAAAAGAAAAAAGAAAAACCAGTAACCCATGAGTGAACATGAGCATTTTATAAGCTTTTACTGTGCAAACAAAAAAAGGTAGTAGATACTGGAGGAATGGCACAAATGAGTTGTGCACACTAATAGAAAAAGAGGTGAACAGTCAGCCCTCCACATCCAGTGGTTCTGCATCTTTAGATTCAATAAACCATGAATCAAAAATATTTGGGTAAAATTCATCTGTAATAAACATGTATAGGCCTTTTCTCTTGTCATTATTCCTAAACTATATAACAACTATGTACATCCAGGTGCCTCCTTTCCTACGTGGGAGAAGGACTTGGAAGCCCATTCCCGAAACAATCAGCCATTGAAAACTCTATGAACAGCAGAGAAGCACTGACACAGTGCCGGACATGGCACAGTGTCGGGGAGTGTTTCATTCTGTTGTACATATAGGGTCACTATGAGTCGAACCTGACTTGATGGCACCTAACAACAATGTACATAGCATTTACATTGTGTCAGGTATTATAAGTAATTTACAGATTATTTAAAGTATATAGGAAGATAAGCATAGGTTCTGTGCAAACACTATACTATTTTATATAAGAGACTTAAGCATCCTCAGATTTGGTTGCAGGAGTTCCTGAAACCAATCTCATAGGTACCAAGATGACTGTGTGAGTTTCCTAGGGATGCTGTAACAAAGTACCACAAATAGGGTGGTTTAAAACAACAGAAATATATTCTCTCATATTTCTGGAGGCTAGAGGTCCAAAACCACTTTTGGTGGGATCATGCTGCCTCTACAGCCTCTAGTCAGAATTTTTTCAACTTCTTGTAGCCCCAGGAATTCCTTAGACTGGAGGTTCAGTGACAGCGTAACTCTCATCCTTGACTCTGTCTTCACCTGGCCATCTTCACTCCATGTATCTCTGTACCCAAATTTCCCTCATCTTGTAAGGATACCAGTCATTGGGTTATGGACAATCCTAATGAGCTATTCTTTGTCACTGCATTTGACACGACTCAGCTTTCAAAGAAAGTCACAGAAGGACTTCAAAATTCCTTTTTGGCATGTGGGGAGGTACAATATGACCCATAACAAGTGGTCAGGGAAGGACTCTCTGAGGAGGTGACATCTGAGTCAAGTTTGTACAGGCAAGCAGCAGGTAACCCAGCTGTGATTTAGATGAAGTGCATTCTAGGCAGAGAGAACAGTGAATGCAGCTGGCCTACACCTGGAGGCAGTAGCTGAGACAAGTTCTCAAGAATGAGAAATACATTTTGTGATGTTATCAGCCATCTGAAAGAAGAAAATTAAAGTGATAGAAAAATAATCATGAACACATGGACACCTCTGTACATAGATCCTTAAGGCAGCATTACACATTTAAGCAGCAGAAATTCACACAAAGAACAGGGAATGGAATAGGGAACCAAAACATGCTTATTCTACAGATATCCAAATTGATGTTTATGAAGATAATGCAAAAAAGGGGAAATGCTCATATTATGCTAAATGGAAAAGTAGTATGTGTTTTTTTCTGTATGTGAAATTAACTTAAAAATGTAAATGTTCAAATTATGCCAATGAATTCACATCTATCAGATTACTGGACTACCAGAATTGCTATCATATTACATTACTGTGGTTAAGGTAGTGACACTATGTTGGCTTTTTTTCTTTTTTATTTGTTTATTCTTTAATTTTTGGATGTTTGGGCTAATATCACTTTTCATAATGAAAAGTAATTTTGTAGAAAAAAATGACATTTCAAAAAGTTAGGAAATGCTCAAAAGTAATAATCATGTATTCACTGTCACACATATCTAATCCTACTATCTTGCTATATCTACTTCAGATTTATATTTAAAGAAAAAAGTATTATGGATACAGTTGAAGCCTATCTTTGGAAAGGTGATTTTTTTAAAACAGGCATGCAAGACAAAGAATATTTTCTCATAACATTCTTTTTTGTATTGTTACTTAATTAACATACAGTATAGTGAGTTTCATATAAATGCATCATGTATTTTGCTCCCGAAACAGTAAGCCATTGAAAACCCTATGAGGGTCACTATGAGTCGGATACTGACTCAATAGCGCCTAACAACAACAACATAGTGAATTTCATTATGGGATTTTCATATAATTGCATCATGTATTTTGCACTTGTTCTCTCCCCAGTATCCCCTCATGTTGTGCTTATAGCACTTGGCCTTGTAGAATTAATGAAGTCGCCATAAGATTTATGCAACAGAGAGGGGAAGTTTCCACTGCACTTGAAATCATCTCTTGACAAGGAAAGCTATTGGTTCCTGGAATAAAATAGTATTTAGCCTACCATGAAAGACATTATATACTATTCCATATCCAACATTTTAAAATGTATTTCATGCCTACAAAATGACTGGATTGTGTGTATTTTCTCAGAATAAAAAGTTGTGACTAATAAAAAGATTTGGAATTAGGCTGAAAAGACACCTTGGCTCATAATTGTAAGTGTTAAGCAGCAGTATCATAAACTGAAACATAAATTTCCTCCTGGTGTCAGGAGCAAATTTTCTTTACACTTTGGTAAAAATGTATGGCCAATAAATGTCATTTTAAAGTATCTCCTTCTCTAAATTTGTCCACCAAAAATTCAATGGAAAAGTAAGTCTCACCTGGTGATACAATAAGATATCTTGGGGTAAGGGGAAGATTGGATAAATTTTAAGAGTCAACAAGACTCTCAGCCAATCATAAAATGAAAAAGGTTAAATTACTCCCATTCTTAGGTTACCAAATTTAAGAATTTAAATTGAGATAAAGTTAGCACTCAAAGCAACACCATCAATTGTTTTTACTTATTCTTCTAAAGATGATTTAATCTACATTTATATAATTTTGTATCATTTGAATCCAGTTTTGTAAATTCAATGAGACCAAATATTCAGATGTTTCAAAACAGATTAAAGAGAAGTACTCTACAAATGTCTTTTTAGTGTCCCAGGATGGGCAATACTTAATACCCCAGATTAATCATTATTCAACCAAATGACTTCAGCCTATACATGACCTATTTCAACCTCAAGTTATTTCATCAGAAAATTAGCAAAAATCTTGTCCCCATAGTATGTTGGAAGGTTTAAATGAAACACAGTATATGAAATTTCTTTGTAAATTATAATGTGTTATGAGAACATAACTAATTTTTACTATCTTCTCAACGAGAGGCAGTGGAGAACCCTGCCTAGCTCCTTTTCCAAACTCTTAAAATTTGTGATAAGGTATTATGTCCTAACATATTCCTAACATGTCCTGATATTGCCACTCTCTCTTAAGTTTTTATCTCCCAGAAAGTAAAGGTCTTATCATCTCTTTGATACCACTGTATGATCAAATATCAAATAGTAGGAATCCAAATATTTATTCTTGACAGTCTTGACGTGACAGTATTCTAAGTTTCTTAATCATCTGACTTTCTGGATACAAGAAATTATAAGTGAAGACATTCTATATTCTGTAATAAACTTCCTTCAGGGATCTTTAGTAAGAGGGTGAGGGAGGCCAAACCAATGTTTCTATTTTCAGAGACAATCTTTGTGAAAGCTGAATCATGAAATAACATCTTTAAAATTGAATGTTTTTCATGAACCTGATATATGATTTTAAATTGCAGAAAATACACATTCAAATGAGTCATTTTTCAAAGCAGTCACCTTATGTAGCTACCTCTTTATTCCAACATGACTACTTCTCCTCAGTGTAAATTTTTATTCCTGGAATCAGAGTCATTTTGAAATCTGTATAACACTAGGCTCTTCACATTTTCATCAAGCCAAGTCATTCTTCATATTCAATAATTTGGTCAGAAGTGACTTGTGTCTATTTCCAATAATCTAATTCACCTGCAAAGGTCAACAATTTGCCACCCTTGTCAGTGCTCAAAAGAATATGCTTCAGGATCCAGATGTATTATCCTAACAGAATTGTAAAAATATATTCAACAATTCAAAAATATGCTCAACATCGGCATCTTTAGAAAAAGTAACTACCTAGTGACAGCAATGAAGAGAAGCTCACAATTGGATATACAAGCTCCGAAGGTGTTTATTAAATATTGAATACAGAAGCCATTTAAAAATCATATTTTACAAATAACTCATAGGAAAATGCTTGCCATATAATGGTACAGGTGAAGAAACTGCATATCTGTTCTTTCAGAGAACCATTACTTACTGAATCCCTAAAGGCCAGACACTGTTTAAGATGCTTGGGACATAGCAGGGAACAAATTTATAGTAATGTGCCAATTTTGTTTAACAAAGAAAAATGCTGACAAAATAGCTAACATTTGATATAATATTCCAAAGTCAGTTAGGTCTGTTTTATAATATTATAAGGAAAACAGTAAAACATCGATTTTATAGATAAGGAAATTGAGGCACAAATTAAGTGACCTAACCAACACAATACAGGCAGAGGAGCAGAGTTAGATCCACAACCCTTGTCTCTCTTACCTAACTCTGTATTTCACTCTGTTATACCCACACAACACACAGGTAGTCCTTGATACCTATTGCTCACAAGTCCAAAATAACCCAGCAGTCTTTTCCATCTGAGCAGAAACAAGAAATGTCTGAGAACAATAAGAGCCGAACTTGTTCCTAACAATTACATCAGTGTTGTATCCTCTAGGCCTTTCCTCAATAAATCAAATGGTAATGAACCAGACTTAAAGTCCTACCTGATGCAAAGGATGCCAGCAATTGAAATCCTGGTTAGGAAAACATCTACCAGCTGGGAGGAAACCACAAATCTTTGGAAGTTAGAGGATATGTTGGCCACATATCCTAATGAGATGACATGGAAACTTACATTGGACATATCTATAAACAAGTCCACATAGGAAAGAGAAAAACAGAAATCAAAATCAAAACAGAAATCAAAAAGCCTGGGAAAATTAAGATGCCCAAGTCATTTGAGATATGTCAACATGAAGCAGGAGGAGTAATGGCTTGATGACTTAGAAAGGTAACACTGAAAAAAGGTGAAAAAAAGACTCAACTGAAATTTTTTGGAAAAAGGAAAAACCTAGGTTATAAGTTTCTTTTTTATTTTTATTTATATGTTGGTAGGGTACAAAATAATAAAGCATTTGCTATATCCATTATGCAACTGTAAACTCACTTTTGCTTACACGTTCATCATCCTACACATTTTATGGAATGGTATAAACTAAAGAAGAAAAGAAAAAATGAATTTTAATTAATATATAATGAAAATCTTATGCAATCTTAGGTTATACTCATTGATTTTTTCCTTTCCCCTGTTTTTTCATGTATTGATATACATGAATCTTATATTTTGAGATTTTCCTCTCCCTCTTTACCCCTCTACATTATTTCCCTTCCCCTTCACCCATTCCCCAACTTCTCTTCCCACCCACTGATCCCATCCGATCTCTTCTTTCTGCTTGCATTTTCCACTCATAGATAGGTATGATTGTTCATTTATAGATATATATCCCAATATGTATATTTTTTCTTCAAGTTAGATTTGGCTCCCACATATGAGTGAAAAATAGTATTTCTCTATTTGAGTCTGGGATTGTTGTTGTTAGGTGCCATTGAGTCGGTACCCAACTCATAGCGACCCTCTGTACAACAGGGGGAAACACTATTGTCAGGGCTTCTCTGCTGTTCATAGGGTTTTCAATGGCAGAGTGATTTTTGGGAGGGGGTTGCCAGGTCCTTCTCCCAAGCCTACAGCACCTGGTATTCCCAGGCGGTCTCCCATCCAGGTACTAACCAGGCCCGACCCTGCTTAGCTTCTGAGATCTGACGGGATTGGATTCCACAGGGCTAAGGCTGCAGGCTGAGTCTGGGATAATTCCCTTAAATTCCCTTGAAATGATATTGTCTGGTTCCATCCATTTTGCTGCAAATGACATAATTTCATTCTTAGTAATATTCCATTGTGTATATATACCACAAACTTTCGACCCACTCCTCTGTTGATGGACATCTTGGTTGATCCATACTGTCGCAATTGTGAAGAGTGCCGCATTAAATACAGAAGTGCAAGTGTCCCTGCGGAATGATGATTTACCTTCCTTTGGGTGTATTCCCAGGAGTGGTATAACTGGATCATATGGCAGTTCTATTCTTAGTTTTCTAAGGGACCTCCATACTGGCTTCCAAAGTAACTAAACTAATTCACAGTCCCACCAGCAGTGTAAAAGGGTTCCTTTTTCTCTGCATCCTCAATAGCATTTGTTATTACTTGATTTGTTAATCTTGGCCATTCTTAGTTGAATGAGATGGAATCTTAATGTTGTTTTGACTTGCATTTCCCTAATGGCTAGGGATATGAAGCATTTTTTTCATTTGCTCATTGGCCATTCGTATTTCTTCTTTTGAAAACTGTTCAGTTCCATTACCCACTTATTTATTGGGTTGTTATTTTGGTTTTGGTTTCTTAAGTTCTTTGTATAGTACAGACATTAGTCTTCTGTCAGATGTGTAGAATGCAAACATTTTCTCCCTTTCTATGGGCTCTCTATTCTGTTAATTATTTCCTTTGCTGTACAAAAGCTTCTTAGTTTTACGTAATCTCATTTGTGGATTCTTAGTGAAGTTTCCTGGGCAACTGGAGTTTTGTTAAGAACGTATTTACTTATGCCTATGTGTTAGAGCATGTTCCCCCTATCTTTTCTTCTAGTAATTTGAAAGTTTCTGGTTTTATGTTGAGGTCTCTGATCCATTTTGACTTAACTCTTGTACAGATTGAGAAATATAGGTCTATTTTCAATCTTCTGCAAATGGATATTCAATTTTCCTAACATAATTTGTTGAAGAGACTTTTTTCCAATGAACGCTCTTACAGGTAGTAGTAGTAGTTGTATGAGTTTATCTCTGGGTCTTCAATTCTGTTCCATTGATCTTCATGCCTATTTTTATGCCAGTACCAAGCTGTTTTTGCGACTATAGCCCTGTAATATGGTTTGAAGTCTGGTAATGTGATACCACCTGCACTGGTTTTGCTGTGTAGGATTGTTTTGACTATACATGGTCTCTTATACTTTCACATGAATTTCAGGACTGTTTTTTCTACTTCTGCAAAGTATGCCATTGGAAATTTGATGAGGAGTGGCCACTGAGGACACTACACCTGGGGTCCCCACAGGGATCCTAACAGTTCATGGGTCAGAGGGACCAAAACTGGATCACTTCACGAATGGGTAGAAGGATTTGGAGGGCACATGCCCTCTCTAAGAACTAAACTGCAACACACACCAAGGGCTGGGACAGCTCTTTGGCATCATCCAGAGACCAGGTGAAAGTCATAAGGAACTGGGTGACTGTCACATAGTCTGAATTAATTAGTACAAGTTGAACTCTTGTCAGATTGGTCCTTATTTCCTTTTTTTTTTTTCCTTTTTCTCTTTTAGGACTATGCTGAATTCATTAATTCCTTTGATCTAGTTTTAGTTTTCCCCAACACCACTTTATTCCTCCTTCTACTTCTGTAGACCTCAAAACTTTTTGGCGCCAACCTCACTAATCATAATTTCTAACCATTAGTTGGTTTAGGTTACTCCAATCAATATCTCCCAAATTTATTCATCAAAACCAAAATAGGATATCTCCCACCCTTGTATTTGCTAGATCTCCTGAAGAGTTCATATAGCCATATATATGTACATATTTTACTTATAAAGCCTATGGCCATATCACTGTGGTGTCTGATCCTGTTAGATCTCCGAGGCTAAGCAGGGTCAGGCCTGGTTAGTACTTAGATGGGAGACCACCTGGGAACACCAGGTGCTATAGGCTTGGGAGGAGGACCTGGTAACCCACTCCCAAAAAACAATCTGCCATTGCAAACCCTATGAATAGCAGAAAAGCACAACAATAGTGTCTCATCTATTGTACATGGGTTGCTATGTACATGGGACCCTGACTCAATGGCACAACAATAGTGTCTCATCTATTGTACATGGGTTGCTATGTACATGGGACCCTGACTCAATGGCACTTAAGAACAATGACATTACTTATAAGGAAGAGGTCTTTCCAGGCCTCAAGCAATAATAATCAAAATTATGAAGGCAAGTGTGGACAAAGACTATAACAATTTCAATCAATAATACAGCAAATGAAAATGATTCCATTTAAAATGATGTAACTGCATGTCACTTTACAAGATGAGAAGAGGCACACATTTAATTGATGCTTTGTCAGAAGCACTAATTCCCTTGATTGTGTTGTGAAAACAAAACTACTGAAGAAAATATTTTTAAAAGCCCTCAAAGAAAAATTAATATTCATACACAGCTGTCCATCTGAAACCACATGAGACTGAAGTTAATTATTAGCATGGCCAAAAATGTTCCAGCAAGTGGCCTTATGCTGATTTTTTTTCATATATGTATTTCCCTCTTAAACTTGTCAGGCATGAATGTGAGATAAAAACAATGGAGTAACTTAGCAAACTAAGTTCTTGCATGTAAAAAGTACATAATTTCGGGGACACCAAGCCTTTGGAATTAGAATTTGTCCAGTTAAATAAGGAAGATTTAAACCATTTTTAAGCCTTCATGCTACTTAGAGAAGGAGTGAGGTTTTGAGTCACAAATCTGGTGCTTAGGGGTAAAAAGTAACTTTGTTATCACTTGGTTAAGCCCACTCCCCACTTCTCACATGAAGAAATGGAGCTTTGGCAGGTTTTGTGTCTTGATCAAATGACAAAAATAGTTAGTGGTAAAACCACATCTATAACCTTGGTTTTTTGAACATAGACTGTCCTTTAAAGTACTGCCCACTCATGTTAGACTGGCCTTTGGACTGCTCCAGCAAAAGGGCTCCATACCTAGCAATATAAGCTTATTCCTACACCTTACGAAGTTGGATCCAACTTCCAAATGTGTCATTAGTACAACAAGACAGATTGAGCTCCATTATTAACAAGCCTATGAGAATAGTGACAAGATTCTAGGCAACAGGACAGAAAATGGAAGAAAAGTCTAAAAAGCAGCTTATGCCAGAGAAAGCATAGGGCATACGGGCCTGTGGATGGCAAATATCAGTTGACTTGGGATGCCTTACTGTTTATTCTGTCTGGTCTCTTGACTTTATCCCTACACTATATGGACTCTGATTCTACTCTAAGCCCTAGAATTCTTCTTGATACTCCTGTTTGACAAAAGTACTTCACTATTTTTAATTTGTGGTGTCATTGCATATCATCTATTCATTCCATAAAGGTTGTCTAAGTTAGGAACCAATTGATAGCTATAAGAAAGTAAATGGAGAATATCATATATATTTTAATTTTGAGAGGTTCATATTTGATTGAAGGAGAGAAATACCCAAAAAAATCCCTCTGTATACAATATCATCACAGCCATTCCCTGTGATTTTCCTACATGCCCTCAAATCAAAGTAAAGGCCTTGATTAAATTGCTCAACTGAAAGGCAATATCTGAAACTACATGGGAAACTCAGTTTCCTCCCAAGAATTTCAGGTTCCAATATTGCAGTCTGCATGCTATGATGTAAAACTATTGACTCAAAGGGTAGTCCACGGCCCAGCAGCACCAGTAGCACCTGGGAGCTTAGGAGAATCGCAGAATCTCCAGCTCCACTCCAGATCGACTGAATGGGAGATCTACATTTTCACAAGATCCTCAAGTGAGGTGTGTATATACCTATATTCAAAGAAGTGAGCTCTATAGTGGAGGATTTTAATTGAATATTTAGGTATTAGTGATAGTAGCTAAAAGTGTCAAAAAAGATATAACAGCACAGGTGATTTGTGAGCCATGTTTTTAAAAATAAACTTTATTTTAAATTAGTTTTATATGAATAGAAAAGTGGCAAAAATAATACAAAGAATTCTCACATACCTGTGCTATTATTAACATCTAACATGGCCTGGGGTATAAAAACATTTTTTTCTTTTTCAAGCCAGATTTTTAAAGATAGGCTTACTAAGGAATCACCTTCATAAAGTAAGATGTATCCTTTTTAAATGCACAGGTTGATGACTTTGACAAATACAGTCATGTAACGATGAGCACAGTCAAAATATAAAACAGTTCCATCACGCCAATATGTTTCTTTGTGCCATTTTGCTGTCTACACTATCCCTTAACACCAATTCTGGCAATCATTGATACTCTGTCCCTGTAGTTTTGTCTTTTCCAGATTGCCACATAAATGGAATTATACTGGGGGTAGCCTTTTGTGTCTAACTTCTGTTGCATAGAATAATGGCTCTAAAATTCACCCACTTTGCTGCATAGGTCAGCAATATTCTATTGTATGATCGCACCATAATTTGTTTAGCCATTCACCACATAATAAACATTTGGATTCTTTCCAGTTGGGAGCCACTATGAACAGAGCTGCTATGCACATTCATGTACAGGTCCTGGTGTAGATACACGTTTTCCTTTTATCTTGAGTAAATATCTAAGAGTGGAATTTCTGAGTCATATGGTTATGTATATGCTTAATTTCATAAGGAAGTGTTAAAACCTTTCCCAAAGTAGTTATATGTAGATGATGAGATGGGATCATTTTAGTGGCAAAGAGTTTGCCAAATAAACAAAGAGAATGAGACCTGAAAGAGCATGGGTTCAAGGTAGGAGAAATATTTTGGTAGAGACAGAAGGAGGACTGGAAGTAGAGGAGTGACTACAGATAATACTGGAAAAGCAAGATGTATGGGCATCCATGGCCCACCCTCAATTCCTCATTCATGAACTTGCTCAGACACTTAAAATGTCTAGGGTTTATGGATTATAATAATCATCAGGTTGGTTTCTTTCCATCTTGTCACTTTTCTCTCATCACATTAAATTAAATAGGAAATATCAATTCTCTGAGAATGCAGAAAGAAGTCTACCCAGATACTCCCCCTACCCTTTACTGCTCAGATAACTGATCTATGTGGAGCATGAGAATGCAATTTACTTCTACTGAATCCTCAAAGAGTTGCACCCTCTGCTGGGCGTGGTGGCGCACACCTGTAATCCCAGCAGCTTGGGAGAGAGAGGCAGGAGGATCGCAAGTTCAAGACCAGAGGCAGTCTGCATAACTTAGTGAGACCCTGTCTCAGAAAAGTAAAAAAAAAAAAAAATGGGCTAGGGGTACAGCTCAGTGGTCGAACACTTGCAGAGCATGCAAGCGCAAGGCCCTGGGTTCAAACCCCAGTACCACAAAAAAAAAAAAAAAAAAAAAAAGAGTTGCACCCTCAAAGGTCTGCCCAAAAAAATGCAGAAATCCACCTTGATTCACCTTTTGATTACAAGGAAACATAAATCTCAAAACTACCGCCTATTTTTACATATCCACATTACCACTGTAAATATGATTTAAAAATAGAAAGAAAACCCTCAAAATATTGTTCTTTCCTCTAAAAGCATTTCCCAGGGCTCCTTTGTCTCTGTATTATGGGCCTTATCTCTGGAATATCAAAATGTATTCTGATGTCAAGAGAAATACTGGTCTCCAGGCTGATTTATAGTCTGAACTCATGTTGATATATATTAGTTTCTATTTTCATGCCTCTCTTTTGTTGAACCTTTTTTAGATTGTGTTGGCCCAGGCAGGACAGGTCAACTTCTCAAAGCACGCTTGAACATTATCTTTTCTCCCTTCTTCCCTTTTGTAAAGTGAGCACCACATGCTAAGTCACTGCCATTTCCTCCAAAGTATTTCCTTTGCATTTTATTTTTATTTTGTTTTATTTTATTTGCAGTACTACGGGTTGAACACAGGCCTTGTACATGTTAGGCAAGTGCTTTACCACTGAGCTGTACCCTCAGACACTTTTGTTTTCATTTTGAGACAGGGTCTTGCTAAATTGTGCAGGCTGCCTTTGGCCTCAAACTTGGGATTCTCCTGCCTAAGCTCCCAAATTGCTAAGATTGCAGGTATGTGCCACAGTGCGTGCCTGCCTTCTCCCTTTTATCTTGCTGTTAAGGATGGCTGATAATCCTGACCCTTGGTGTTTATCATGTAGCCACTTGGATGAGACTGAATCTAAGACAATGAGTTTGGGTAGCTTCTCATTTGAAATCAGGTATCTTAACAGAGACAGGTAAGAATTGATAGCCCAGTTCTTTCTCATTTCAACATTACCTATCCCCATTTGCCCTTTAACAGAAGTCCTCTGATAATAAGAACCTATTTCTTCCTTCAATGATCATATAATATCAAACCAAATACGGGTTTGATTGTACCCTATGCATTCCCTACATGCCCTTACGTAGAAGTACAGGTCTTGACCAACTTGTTCAACAAAAAGGCAGTACTCAACATCTAGAACTAGATGGAAAATCCAGCTACCTCCCAAGGATTTCAAGTTCCAAGGTAAGAACCTGCATGCAGTGGTGTAAAGTCATCTATTCTAAGGGTAGTCTGCAGCCACTAGCATCACTCTAGAGCTTGTGAGAAGTGCAGAATCTCCAGCCCCATTCCAGACCTAGTGAAGAGTGATCCATAGTTTAACAAGATCCCCAGGCAATGTGTAAATATTCAAGTTTGATATAGAGGCCCAAAGCCGGAAACCAAGGCCATCTGTGATATTCACATAATGTTATAATCACAGATCACAGCTTCACTTCTCTGGGACTCATCTTCTTCATCTGTTAATTGCGGATAATTATTCCCGTCTCAGGCCTATGGTTTAGCTCAGTTGTTAAGAGTGCTGCTCTATGTTCTTTGAGGCCTGGGTTTGATCCTCAGCACCTCAAAAATGGGAGAAGGACCTGGAATCCCACTCCCAAAACAATCAGCCACTGAAAACCCTATGAATAGCAGAGAAGCATTGACACAGAGCCAGACAGGGCACAACGTTGGGAAGTGTTTCATTCTATTATACATAGAGTCACCATGAGTTAGACTCCACTTCATGGCACTAACAACATCATCTCTGTCTCAAAATTACTGTGCTAATTAAATGACATTTCAAAAGTACAAGCTTTGACTACATGATAACAGATGTGAACCAACTAATCAATGGATGACATTCCTGGGCCTATGATGCTATGGGAGGATTTCTGTTTGTTTAGTTGTACAAAATAATAGGTTTCCTTAGGACATTTTCATACATGTACAAAACATACTTTGATCATATGCACCTTCAGGGGGGCTATTTAATAACATTACACAGGAAACATCATGACACTTTGCAATGTGGGATCCATTTTAGTCCAACCTACAAGCAGGAAGTGTGAGTCCTCCCACCCAAAGAAAGTCTAACTTGAAAAGGAACATAAATGAGAAGTGGAAGAACAAGGGAATAAGAAGAAAGGAGGGGAGGTTATTAAAGAAAAGACTTGGAAGAAGACAGAATGAAAAAGGAAAAGACAGTAGATGAAGGAAAAAACAAATTCTGGCTACTTGGTCCCCAGGAACAGACTCTCTTTCTAGCAGTACCTTTTGACTCAGAGAGTAAATTGCTTTCTTCAAGGTGTTTAGAGGATCTGGTGACAGTGAACACTTTCTTAAGGCCACTTGTTTCTTGCAAGTAATCTTCATACCCATAGAGCATATTTATAGCAAAAGTATTATCCTTAGGTGTTCTACTCAAGGACATCTGCTTTGCTCACTAACAACAATATTCCAGAAAATGTCTAGGAGGATAATGGTCAGTATCACTAACACTAATCACTAACATTAGCTCCAGGGCCCCTGGAAGAAGAGCCTAGAAGTATATTGTGAAGCACCCCAGGTTAGTGCTATAAAATTCCAGAAGTACTATGTATTCCTGATTCAAATCCACACTCTTTCAAGAGTTTTAAGGTCTACAAAATTAGATGTGGATTAGAATCACATGCAGATTGGATTCCCACAAGAGCTCTCCAGAGAGCTCTCTTGACTATAATCCCATCCACACACGATTTTAATCCACATGTGATTGTATAGCCCTCTAAAATTCTCGAAAGGATGCAGATTAGAATTGATAATATGCAGTATATGGGAGAAAAGCAGAAAGCCTAACACACCAACCATTTTCTCTATTGTAGACTGCCTGTGGGAACACTGGAAAGTGATGTAATGTTTCTAAATCTCAGCCTTCTAATCTGTGAAATGAGCAGACTAGGCAACATGTTGTCTTCATCTCTTTCCTGGCCTTAGGACTTTATGATTTTACCTGTTATACAAACCAAGCAATTTCTCTGGACTGTGTTGAGATCATCAGGGTCTCCAATCATCCTGCTAGAAGAGACATCTGAAAAGATGTGAATACTCATGACCAAGGATAGATGGGAAATATCTGGGATGAAGTTGGAGGAAGATACAGGATGACAAAGTTGACCAGTGTTCATGAGGGAACTGTACCATCCAAACAGATGGACATGAATATTATTAGCTAAGAGATATTTCTATCACATACTACATGATGAGTGAGGGTTGGTGCCCCAGCTGTGCAGGCAGCTGTCTGCCATGAGGCTCTGCACCTAGCTAAATGGGAAATCTTCTCTGGGATTGATGAACCATACTCAAGCAGGAGCCAGAGCTCTGAAGCTTCACATCAATCATGTCATCTCTCCCACATTCCTTTTCTTTAACTTAAATAAACAAATACAAAGGGGACTGAACTTCACTGACTCCTTTCACCTTCAATTTGCACACCAAACACATTACCTCTCGATCATAATGTTCCCTCTCTGTGAGATGTGCAATTTCCATTTCAAATGTGTGGTATGCGAAGTGAGGAATTACAGTAAAAAACATGAATCCAAATCTTAGGAAACTACCTTATTTTTTGAGTAAGACAGGCATAAAAGCAAATAGGAGATCTAGGTATGAAAGATTCTCAAGACTAGGAGGCCTGATGGATCCTCTATTTCAGTCCTTATCATTTTACAAACAGGGAATGGTGGTCAAGGTCATACCACCTATTTGTAGAAGGACTGATTTTTTAATCCAGGATGCTTGATCACTATTTTAGTTCTATTTCCACTAAGTCCCTGACTAAAATTCATAGAAACTTCTCTTTGAAGTCCAACTCTGTCACAGAAAATATGACTGTCGGAAAGTCATGTTACCTCTCAGAGCCTCAGGTGGCCTATGCAAATGAGGATAATTCCAAGTATTTCCAGAGGTAAGAGTTAGAGCAGGAAACAACTTCTTATAATTTGTGGCACAGAAGAGGCCTTCAGCAAATGGAAGAGGAGGAATAGAGTTTTATTATTGTTATACTTTCCTGCCACATAACCATAATTAATGTCTTAGCATATTCCTTTCCAGTATTTTTCCTCACCCAATTGTAATCATAGTTTACATGTATTATTAGATGTTACCTTGTTCATGTTGCTGTACAATCTTCATAGTCTTCACAGTCCTCATTTTAATGGATTCACCATATTTCACTGAGTGTGTTATACTCTGACTTAAAACACTGTTACTCAGTTGTTAGGCTGCTTCAAATTTTTTTGCTTTTAGAAATTTTACTGCAATAAACTTTATGCAGTCAGTTTAATACACATCATGAGTTCGTTCCTTGGGCTAATTTCCCAAAAGTAACCATTTGAGAGGTTTTGAATATAGAGGACCTCTGGAATCATATTTAAGTGTAAGAAATACTTAAGTCACCACAGATTTATATAGACACATATGAGTTTATCAAATGTAGAATTACTTCACACAAAAAAAACATATACTCAAAAAGAAATAAAATACAAAACTCTTTGAAACAATGACAGAACATATTTAGATCAAAGATCTTTTTAGCAGTATAGTTAAACACATGGGAAGAACAGGATTTATCAGGAATTTGGTAACTTAGTGATAAAGGTGAGAATGATAGTAACCAATGCAATACGGCTTTTCAGGGAAAGATCTAAAACTACCACATTTAATTTAGTTCTAAAAGGAAACTCAAATAGCCTCTACACTTGGGAACAAGTAAACATCAGAATGGCAGAAGGGACAGTTACCACATCCTGTATTGTATCATTTTGCTTGACAAACTTTTTTAAAAGATTCAATAACACATTTCCTTCTACTCTCCCATTAATATTAGACTTAATTATTTGGCATAAGAGAGGAGGAGAAGAGGGAGTCATCTTCTCACTCACAAATGAATCATACTCTCTCTACTCAGATCCGTTTCCTCCCCTGCCAAACCACTAGAACTTACAGAGCAGATGAAAGATGGAAGTAGAGTTATCACGTAGCTGTAGTTTCACAATCTAATAAATACTGACTCATTGCTTCCTACTCTTCTTTATGACTCTCACTACTTCCCCTCTGAGGTGGACAAGTTGACCAGCTTCATATCCAGTAGAGGAAAGGGACATGAACATGTCTGCATTATACAATGTATCTTTCACATAATGCATGAAAAGCATATCTATATCTATATATATAGATATATAAATAGATAGATAATTCTATTTCAATCTTATATGCCATAAACAAAGAATTTATTACACTATCAATTATGGTTACATGGAAGGAACGTAGAGCAATAAGAAAACTATTTTTAATTTTTTTAGGATCCTCCATACGTTTTCCATAAAGGCAGCACTAATTTGCACTCCCAGTCGATAAGGGTTCCCCTTTTTCCACATCCTTACCAACACTTACCTTTTGGCTTTTTAAGAATAGTCATCCCAACAAAGGTAAAAGGATATCTCACTATGGTTTTGATTTGCATTTCCCTGATAATCGGTGCTCTTAAGTATCTTTTCATAGACCTGTTTTGGATTGTTGTTGTTAGGTGCCATCGAGTCGGTATCTGACTCATAGCGACCCTCATAGGGTTTTCAATGGCTGTTTCGGGATTGCCTTGGGAGTAGATTGCCAGGTCCTTCTCCCACCTATTTTGGATATTATCCTCTTATTCAGTATGTGAGTTTCCAATAGTTTCTCTCACTCTGTGCATTTCCTTTTCAGGTGTTGATTGTTGCCTTTGCTGGGCAGAAATGCTTTAGTATGGGTCTGTTCTGTTTTGGTATTTTACTTTTGCTCTTACTGCCTGTGATTTAGTATCATATTTTAAAATTCATTGCCAATCCCAATATCATAGAGCTTTTCTCATTTTCTTCAAGGATCTTTGTGGTTTCAGGTCCTGGATTTAAATCTTTAATCCTTTTAAAGTTGATTTTATGTGCAGTATAAGGATTCATTTCTTTTTTCTTTCTTCCTTTTTTTTTTTTTTTGCATGTAGTAGATCTATTTTCCTAACACCATTTATTTAATAGACTATCTTTTCAATATTATATATTCTTCTCTCCTTTGCAGAAAATTAATTGATCCTTTAGACACATGGGTTTATATTCTGGGCTTTGTATCCTCTTCTCTTGGTCTGTGTGTCTTTTTATGCCAGTACTACACTGTTTTGATTACTGTAGCTTTCTAACAATTTGAAATCAGCAAGTGCTTCATAGTTTGCTCTGTTAGGACAGGAAATGCTTTTATATATCTGTGATGAATCATCTTAGATGATTCCATTCATGAAGGAGTTGGATCAAATAACATATAGCAAAAGCTGTAGCAGAAAACAGACACATCTTACGTACATCTGAATTCTCAACCTTAAAAACCACCATGAAATAAACATAATGCCACTTCCAAAATCAAAGCTACAGGCAAGACTTTCTAACACACCCTGGGAAACATTTAAGAATGAATGTTGAGAAGCTAGGCACAGTGGCACATGCCTATAATCCTAGCAACTCAGGAGGCAAGGCCAAGAGGATTATGATTTTGAGGCCAGAGGCAGCCTGCATAACTCAGCCAGACCCTAACTCAAAATAAAAATTAGAAATTGGGTGGGTGGAGCCCAGAGGTAGATCACTTGCAAAAGTATGTGCAAGGCCCTGGATTCAACCTCCCAGTACTAAAGAAGTAAGTAAGTAAGTAAGTAAATTAAGAAGAAGGAGAAAGAGGAGGAGGAGGAGAAGGAGAAGAAGGAGATGGAGGAGGAAGAGGAGGAGGAGGAGGAGGAGGAAGAAGAAGAAGAAGGGGGAGGGGGAGGAGGGGAGAGAGAAAAGAGGAGGAGGAAATGATTAAAATATTAGCTCAATAATATTAGAAGGACATGGAGCAGTCAATCAAAATATTCAGGTTATATGCAGAGTCCTTCAAAACCATCTACCATAGGATAGGAGTTGTGGAATTCTCTATCTACCTTTTAAGTCCTATCACCCATCAGAACAGCTCTGAGCCAACCCCATTCAACTTTCTCCATCCTTCTAGAGCTCTGTACCTCCGGGAGCAATTCCTTTTGCCTAAAATATATTCCCCATGCCTCTCTTTTACTTTTGATTAAAAATAAAATGTCAGATATAATTGTTCCATCCTTAGAACTGACAACATACTTTCTCCCACTTGTTCTCTATTGTAGGACTTTTCATAATATTGGGTAATCATTTGAGGGCTTTTTGTTCTGTTTTGGTATTTTGCCTCTCTCATTAAAGAGGAAATTATATAAGTACAAGAATTGTACTTTATTCTTGGTACAAGCACAATTTTCTGTACATGTTGTTGTTAGGTGCCATTGAGTCAAGACCAACTCATAGTGATTCTATGTATAACCAATGAAACACTACCCAACACTGTGCCATGCTCAGCACTATTGTCAGTGCTTCTTTACTACTCATAAGGTTTTCACTGGCTGATTGATTTTTTTGGAAGTGGGTTGCCAAGTCCTTCTCCCAAGTCTATAGAACCTGGTGTTCACAGGTGTTCTCCATTCAAGTACTAATTAGGCATGACCTTGCTTAGCTTCCAAGATCTGATAGGATCGGATATCATAGTGTTATGGCTGCAGGCTGTCTGGCACATGTTGTTGTTGTTGTTAGGTGCTGTCCAGTTGGTATCCGACTCATAGCGACCCTCATAGGGTTTTCAATGGCTGACTGTTTCGGGATTGCTTTGGGAGTGGGTTGCCAGTTCCTTCTCCCATTTCTGCAGTGCTGGGAATTGAGCTCGGGACCTCAGAGACAGCAGCGCAGCACTGTACCAACTAAGCTAAATCCCAGCCCCGTCTGTCACATGTTGTTGTTGTTAGGTGCTGTTGAGTCGGCATCCAACTCATAGCGACCATCATAGGTTTTTCAATGGCTGACTGTTTTAGGATTGCCTTGGGAGTGGATTGCCAGGCCCTTCTCCCATTTTTGCGGTGCTGGGAATCGAACTCGGGACCTCAGAGACTGCAGCGCAGCGCTGTACCAACTGAGCTAAATCCCATCCCTGTCCGGCACATAGTGACCATTAAAACCCTTAGTGAGTAATAAAAAACAACATATGTTGAACTGTTGATTATGTGTCAGGTCCTGACCTTTAAGTACTTTATAACCATTGTTTCATTTAATCCTCACAACAATCCAAGATATTTGTATTATTTTTGCCAGTTTACAGATGTACAAACTGAGCCACAGAACTGTTAATACCTTGTTACATGAATTTAGTAACAAATGATGCCAGGACTCAAACTCAAGCAGTCTAACTCCAGAGTCAAAGCAGTTGATCATTAAACTGAATAAACACCACCAAAAAGGCAGATGAATAGAAAACCAGGCAAGATTAGACGATTTTAGATATTTTTTGACACACACACACAAGGTCCAGCACAGTGCCTTTGAATTTAAGGCAATTTTGTCCTTTCTCCTCCTTTTTAGCCATACTTTTTATCACTGTTCCTTGCACAAATTCGAAGAAACTCTGAGATAAACATAATACCTCTTCCAAACTCAAGAGCTTGGATGGGCAACTCTACAGGTGGCTTATAGGCGAATGAACAACCGATGGATAACCCAAAGCTCCCCTTTTGTAGTTCTCATCTCTGTAATGCCTCAGTTGAAAGGTCAAAAGTTAATGGAGGTAGCAAAAGACACAGAAGAAACAAACAAGGCTGGCTGTGATTCCCATATCTAAATAGCAATAACCTCTGTAAACATTATTTTCATTTCCGCTGTGACCATAATGGCCTTTCTCAATTCAAATGTAAAACTACATATATTATTGGGTGAGTCAGGGAGTTTGTGATCTGACTTGAGTCACTCTGCCTTAAGTCACTTTCCTCACGTTTAGAGGAAAGTTCTGAAATTTTGATGAAAGGCGGGAGGTACATGCAAGAATACCCACCTAGCAGTTTTCTGAAACCTTCCAAACTCTTGCAATCAACATAAACATAAACTGCTCTCTTCCAATTCCAAAAAGAAAACACAGAGATCATGAAGTATCAAAAGTTAACATTAATGGCCATCCTATGTCCTTTCAGCGCAGCATGTTTACACAAAGCCAGTAACAATTTTGAAATACTAATGTTTTGGGGTATCCTTATTAATAGTTCCCAAGAGTCTGCTCTTTCCTGCCTCTTAAAATAGGGAAACACTGCCCCCCAAAACATTGCTACTGAGCTCCTTTGTCAGGCTTTGGCCTTGTAGTTCAGGTAATTTCAGTCAATGAAGTTTTTAGTCTTTGCTATAATGGAGCTTGCCTGCAGCTGTAGCCCTGTGGCATCCAATCCTGACAGATTTCGGAAACTAAGCAGGTTCGGGCCTGGTTAGTGCCTGGATGGGAGACTGCCTGGGAACACCAGAAGCTGTAGGCTTGGGAGAAGGACCTGGCAACCCCCTCCCAAAAATCAATCTGCCATTGAAAACCCTATGAACAACAGAGAAGCACTGACAATAGTGTTTCCCCTGTTGTACAGAGGGTTGCTATGAGTCGGATACCGACTCGACGGCACCTAACAACAACAACAACATAATGGAGCTTAAAGCCTCATGATAAGTCAGCTAAGGAAAGTCAGCAAAAGCAGTGTGATAGATAGTTCAGTAAAGACATTCAGAGTGATAGGAGATTATATAACCAGAGATCCCACAGAATCTAAAAGGCCAGGAAAATCCTCCATTGGGAAGAGACCCTTAAGTCCAAAGAATCAATAGGTATAGTCTGGGCATAGAAGAGAAGAGTGTTCTAGGTAGATGTTACAGTATAGCAAAAATTAAGAGGCTGGAGTGAATACAAAGTATTTGGAACTCTAAAAGGTCAATGAGGTTGGAGTATAGATAGCATAAAAGAGAGACAGGGAATTAAGAATAAGGGAGAGTCCATTACTTATTAACCAATCAGTAAGAACTTCTTGAATTACTTATTGTTCTTGTTGTTAGGTGCATGGAATTGGGTCTGACTCACTGTAACCCTATGTACAACAGAATGAAACACTACTAGACACTGTGCTGTGCCTGGCATAATGTCAGTGCTTCTCTGCTATTCGTAGAGTTTTCAATGGCTATTTCAAGGATGGGCTGTTTGGTCCTTCTCCCACTGAGTTACTAGAATGTGTAAATCCCTATACTACATCTTTTTATAGAATGAGAGGAATATGAAAGAAAAATTCAGTCGAGCTTTAGGCTTTCTACCTTAACTCCTTGACCAACCTGCAAATGCCTATCTGCTGACTTGGTGTACTAGAGGCCAATCACTGAGCACTGTTCATTTTCCAAAAGGCATTGACAGCCAAAGATAAAAAAGAATGTAACTCTGTGTTGAGCCACTATTTTTACAGTAGTATGATTGCATAGAAACAAAATAATCTCTTTGAAGTATGTCACCTAAACATCCTAAACATACAGTGTTATTACTAATTCTCACCCTCATGATAGACAACAGATGATATGCATAAGATCTTTTTTTCCTTTTACTTAGACTCCTATTTCCTTTCATTTGAGCCAGGCATTCATCACAGGAAGGTATTTTTATAGTGGTGAGAGAGAAGACAGACCCAATGAGGTTAAGTAATTTTCCTAAGACCATATTATTGTAGTTAGGTGCCACTGAGTTGGGTCCAACTCCTAGTGACCCTCACAGGGTTTTCAATGGCTAATTGTTTTCAGATTGCTTCGGGAATGGATTGCCATGTCCTTCTCCAGGTGTTTGTTTGTTGTTTGTTTTTGGTGCTTGGGGTCAAACCCAATCTTCAGAGAGTACAGACCAGCACTCTACCAACTGAGCTAAACCCCAGCCTGTAAGACCATGTTGTTGTTCTTGTTAGGTGCCTTCGAATCCGTATCCAACTCACAGCAACCCTATGTACAACAAGTGAAACAGTATTGCTACTGCTTCTCTGCTATTCATAGGGTTTTCAATGGCTGATTGTTTTCTTAGGGAGGAGTGGATTGCGGGGTCCTTCTCCCAAAATCTGTACTAGAATATTCATATTAGCCTTACACAGAATAACCAAAACCTGGAAACTACCCAAATGCCCATGAGAAGTTGAAATAATAAATAGTGCTACATTCACACAACAGAATACCATAAATCCATGAAAATAAATATCTGCAAGAATACATAATATTGATAAATCTCAGACACCTAATGCTACATAAAATAGACACAAAATGGTATATATAATTCCAGGTTCATATAGTAAAAACATGCAAAATTAATCCATACTAGCTGGAGGCAGGATGATGATGACCCTGATGACTGTGAGACAAGTAGGGCCAGCAGAGGTGATAGGGAAGAGCAGAAGAGGAAGTCTGCATGCACTGATTGTGTTCTCCTTCTTGACCTAGATGCTGCTTTCATGGGAGTATTCAGTTTATTAAAATACATTTAACAATAGAGTTCTGTTATGTAAAATTTTCTGTATATGTATTATACCTGAATGAAAATAGGTTGTAAGCAGTAGGAAACATTGTTCCTGAGTTTTAAAATAAATAATGAGAAGTCATTGTCTCCTGGGCTGTGCTGACTGCATACATGAAGACATCCAGGTGGGCCAAGCATCCGTCATTTTTTAGTTCTGACTTGGCTGCCTCTTATTTTCCATACAAATCTCACCTAGCAACAGATTCATTACACCTTATTATATGTATTGGTTTCAGTGGTTAAAAAGTAGTATCTGCTCATTGCTTCTTCCTAAATTAGAAAATACAGCCAAGCATAAAAGCAGAAATCCTATACTAACCTCCTCCCTCCACAAGATAACCACTACATATGGTTTGAGTTTATTTCCTTTCAAACCCTTAAGTCCTGTGTACACTGTTGATACAATAAGAATGGTCTTACTGATAACTTTGTATGCTTATTTGTTTTATTCCCTGTGATACTGTAAGCATTTTATGAATCTTCACAATCAGGTTTGAAGGGTTCACTATACAGCTGTTCATTGAAAGTCTACTGACGTCCCATTGTTAGTAAGCTCTTTTGCTGTCATGAAGTTAAAGACACATGAAACCAACTTCAGACCTTCAAGAGCTTTTAAGAAGATTGTGTGTGGTCTTGATTAAACTGTCCTTTAATCTCCCAAAGCCTATTTTCTAATATAAAAAAATGAGAGTGATAAAACCATCTAACCAGGGTAGTTGAAGGGATTGATACAAGTGAACACTTAGTATTTTAGAGGTAAATAGTAAATATGAATTCTTTGAGACAAGAAAAGCATGTGTATATATACAGTGACTAATCCCGAGAAACACAGAATTGGACATTTACCAGGGCGGGAGAAGTTATAAGCAAAAAGAATTTACTGTAGGCTGAGACCTTTTTGTTCCACATGTGGTCCATGGACAAAAACCCACCAGCATCACCTGGGAGTTGGGTAGAAATGCAGAACCTCATGCTATACCCCAGAATTGTTGAGTTACATTCTACATTTTACTAATATCCTTGAGTGCTAAGTCTGCCAATTAAGATCAGAGGAGCACTGGGGCAGACAGTGATGAGTAAAAATCAGATCCTCTGTGAGAAGACAGAAGTAAGGGCCATTCCATGGTTTAGGGGGAGAAGAAAAAAGGAATTTTCAAGCCAAGATACTGACATGCTCTCAGAGGATACTTTATTTGAAGCAAAGGGTTGTCTGGAGGTATGATGACAGACAAAGTTGTATTTATAAACCAGCGTCTTATTCTCCATTGTCTGAAATTCTATACAAAGAGGTTTTTCCTTATCACTATTATGGTATAATGGTTTTATCCATTTTCTCACAAGTTCTTATTTCCAAAACATCTATAATCCTATAAAATCATTATTCTTAAAATGCGAGCAGCTGAGTATCCAGGACAGAAAACCTGGAAGGGTGATTCCAAGTACAAATTCCTGGCCCCTCACTCCAACCTATGGATTCAGATTAACTGAAGGTGATACTCTAATTGAAAGTCTGAGGGCCATTGTCTATCATAAGGATATAATTTATACCACAGGTAAAAGAAATAAATTTTTCAAATTAAAACTTTCATTAAGATTCCATTTCCCAAAACAAGCACTAGAAATTAAATCCATCTGTACTCCTTAAGAATGGACAACCTGGTCAATTTCCTGTGTCCCCACTGTCAAGGTTAGTAAGTAGGTAATCAATAAGTATTTGTTAAATGAGTGAATAAATGAATAAATGATCAAATGCCTAAGTGGATGACTTCAGAATAACTCCTAAATGACAAGTATACTACTATAGCTACATTTTCATACCAAAAATAATGAGTAATGAAATCAACTGTACACATTTTTGGAAGAAATAAAACCCACAATTGCCTGCAACTAACTTCTCTCGAAAAAGCTATCTTCAAGTTGAACAATGTTCAAGCAATAAAATCTTCTTACAAGATTGAATCTTTGAATTAAGGATGAGATAATACTGTTTTGGTTACAGTAAAGTGTAGTTTGTCTTGCATCTTTGAGGATGTTGGGAATCTCTCTATTAAGCATGGCACGTATCAGAATGAGATTTTAACACTAGGTTTGAAGTTGGGGCTAGCTGTAGGATTCTCAGATTTTATCAGCATCCCACTAATATTTCTGTCCAAGAAAATGAATGTAGAATTATAGACATTATCTGAAATTTTCTCTGATAATCATCTCACAAAATGACAAGTATAGTTGTTTGTTGTTGTTAGGTATCAGTCAAGTCAGGTCCGACTTGTAGGGACCCTGCGTACAACAGAACAAAACACTCCCCAACACTGTGCCATGTGGGCACTATGTTATTGCTTCTCTGCTATTCATAAGATTTTCCATGGCTGATTGTTTCAGGATTGTTTCAGGACTGGACTATAAGTTCCTTCTCCAATTTTTGTGGTGCTCAGAATGGAATGCAGGGCCTCAAAGCACACAGAGCAAACAGGTATAACAGAGCCCAACAGGTATGAAGTAGGTGAAAATTAAAGGAAAATGGAATGTGTGAGAAAAACTGCACAAGATGAAGAATAATATGCACATTAACAATGATGAATTACATAGAACAAGAAGGAATTCAAGTCACTGTACTGAAACAATACTTTTAAATATTGATAATAGTCAACAAACAATTTCAACACCCCATTTAAGTAAATTGCAGCAGGGGAACCTATAGCTGGAAACTGTGCTGCAGTCTATGTTAGTTAGGATATTTACCACTATAAAAACAGAAAACTCCAATTCAAACTGCTCAAGCAAAACTGCAAAACTGAAAACAAAAAACAACTCTTACTTCTGAAAATTGCATTTCTTTCTGGCTTTATACAAAACGCAGTGTAAGTCTCAGAAATGTAACCCAATGGTATAGCCATCCCGTTGCCTTGCTCTTCCCCATCTTGAATTCACCCCAGGCTGCGTGGTGTGAAGACAAAGATGGCTGCCAGCAGTTCTAGACTACCATCTTCTGAGGCTCAAGTCCAACAGGAAATAAAAGAGTTTTCCCTCCCAGTAACTTCTGTTTTCATTTTAAACCAAGTTACTCAAATTAAAATAATTACTGAGGCCCATGGAGCAAGAAGTCACACTGATTAGCTGAGCCCGGGTCACGTGACCACCCCTGAACCAATCATAGTAATTATGAAGAGATTGGCTCTAAGAGGTCAAGTTCACATGCACAACTCTGGCATCATAGGCAGAGCCCACACATAAGAAACCAGGACTAAAAGAATGGATAAAAGAGTCCCCCAAAGGAAATCTGGATTCTAGGACCAGAGAAGGAGAAAATGGACTCTGGGCTAAAATGGGATTTGGCAACAGCTTTTGTAGGCAAGTGTGACACCAATGATTACCTCAATGTATAATAATATTTGGCACTCACAAATGAAGGAGGAACCATAGAGAGAAGAACCCTTAATGGAAATGCCATTGCATCATTCCCTGCTGCTTGAAATCCATGAAAGCTTCGGGATAAGTCTAAACTTGGGTTTACAAGGTGTTTTAGGACATGGTCTTGGTATCCCTCACCTTTCTCCTCATTTCCATTCTTTAGCCTGATGTCTCTTACCTGTAAACCTGTGTATATGCTGTTTTCTCTGCTTTTCACACACCTGCCAATCATTCTATCTCCTACAAACCTCTCACAGTGACCCTCTGCTATGGTCAGTCTTAGCCATCATTCAGGTCTCCCCTTCACAGACACCTAAGCCTGTGTCAGGCTCTGCTACCTTCTCCCACAGTATCCAATACTTCTTTAATAGCCCTGATCCCACTTTATAGAATGTATTTGTCTCTTGCCACCAGTATATCACAAGCTCAGTGAAGTCAGAAATGATGTCTCCCTTCTCCCCTCAACATCATTTCTTTTTTTGTGGAAGAAAAGAAAACTCCAGGGGAAACTATTAAGTGCTCAGAAAATGTCCATAGAAGGTGAAAAGGAAAAAAAGTAGTACTATGAAAACATACTGAAATATGATTAGACCGATTAACTTTCACATGCACTTGTATATGTTATTTTGTATCTTATAATGTAAGACATTTTGAAAGTCTGCTCTGAGAGTTTGTTTGGAGGGTTTATCAGGGAAATGCAGCTACTAGTACACCCCTGACCAAAGTGTGGTCCTCCTCTATCTGGGATGGTCACATGGCATGCAGCTTCAGGAGGGATGTACATGGAGTGATGAGGGACAAAGAGGACACTTGCCTAGCCCGTTACATCAGCCAAACCAACCCTGGTGATGAATGGAGTGACAGATAATCACAGGCAAATTTCCTTCATACCTTGAAGGTCTACTCTATACCTGGCATGGTTGAAGGCTTTGAAGATACATCAGTGAAAACAAAAATATCACAGAGCCAGACAATGAATATTATAAATAAGTTAACTAACATGTTAGAATGCAGTAAATTGTACAGAGCAATACGGTTGAACAAGAGAAGGGTATCAGCAACATTGAGCTGGTGCAATGTAAATTTTACGAGATGATTACAGTAAGTGTCATTGAAAAGGTAGCATTTGAACAAAAAGGTTGGGGAGGTGAGCTATGCAAGTATCTAATGAAAAGGTGCCCCACCCAGAGAAACAGGAAATTCAAGAGCCCTGGAGAGAGAGCATACCTTGGTTAATACTCATTTGCTGCAATGACACAAACCACAACCCACTTATTACTAAGAACAAAAATAACTTTGACAAAAAGAGGGCATAAAAGTAGACAGGGGACTATTAAAGGAATCAAGGGAAGGAGAAGGGAGGATAAGAGAGGGCATTGGGGTGAATATGATCAAAGTATGTTATATGCATGCATGAGAATGCCACCGCAAAACTCATTCTTTTGTACAATTAATATATACTAATAAAATACTTCTGCAGTCTGCATAACTTAGTGAAGCCTTGACTCATATAATAGAAAATAAAAAATGGGCTTGGGGTACAGCTTAGTGGTAGAGCACTTGCAAAGTATGTGTGAGGTCCAGGGTTCAACCTCCAAATACCTTCTAAAAAAAGGCTACTTTACTTAATTGCCAAAAGATCATTTTAATTATTTTTAATTTTTAAATATAGAAATACCATAGATTTTCTTGAACTTTTTTAACATAGTAGACTAACTATAATTCCAGAAGTTTTTCACAGTCAGCCAAAAACCTAAGAAAATAAGGAAATAAAAAAACAATACTTTTAGCCACAGTGTGTATTGACTTAAAAATGTTCATTTGCATTAACTTATTCATCTGAGAATTTAATGGGAATGTCATAATTACTGTGAGAGGCAAATGCCTATTATAATGTAGGAAAATCATGTAATGGCTCTGATTATTTTCTTTTTATTACTGCATTAATAACTGCAAACATCAACTGATACCAAAAATTATATTACTATTGACTCCTATTTTGTTCATTAGAAGTTGAGAAACATCTAAGCAGCTAGCTTGAATACTTTTTAAATCCTTGGTAATGGTAAGCTTTTTTATTTGCCTTCTTCCCAACTACTGTGCTTCAATAGAATGATATAGAAAAAAAGTATAACAAATTTGCTTACATGAGCCACGTTTCTAAGACTGATAGATACTGTACTAATGAGGACACATTCAGGCTCGAACTCCCAAATTTGCTGAATAGCTCATTCCTGAGTAAGCCTTTTTCATTATTAACTCCCTGAAGTGGGTCCAATGATTCTAAACAAAATATCTCTTACGAAGATTAAAATAATATGACAAATATCAACAACAGTAATAATAACTCACTTTTATCGATGCTTACTATATGGGAGACACTATGCCAAAATGATTGAAACACTATTTCCCCTCGTCCTGATGACATTCCTGATAAAGTGCACTGGTGTTATTCATCCTATGGAAGAGAACTGACCATAGAAATTACTCCCTGGTGGTTGGAGCTATGGGGTACTATGCAGTCTCAGCTTCTTAGTAATTACGAATTCGATATGGGAAAATAACTGCTCAAAGCAAGACTGATAAGATTATCCCTCCTGGGAGAGCTAAGCTCATCACTGCCAGAATTTGGCTTGGCCTCCTAAAACCTGGAGACAGAGAAGCAGAGAAAGTCTCTCTGCTAGAAGAACAGAACAAAACAGAGATTGAAAAGTGTGGGGGGAAAGTCTTTTGGTTACAATACCTTTCCAATACCTTTCTAGGCCCTTCTGAGGCTAGACCACTATCCCTGTGCCCAGAATATACATAGCCAATAATATACTTCCCCTTGAAGCTTAAGCATTCTTGGACAGGATTTCCATTACTTCCACATAAATACAGTCATGGTATTGACATGATTCACCTGAGAATTTAATGAGAACACCTTAATCAGGAACCTTAACGAGTCCCATTAGTCATCAGTGCAAGCAGAGAAATAAGGACCAGACGAGTCAGGGGAAGCTTCTAAAACTGAATATATCACCAAAAACTCTAAATTCTTTGTAAAAAGACATCAGCATTGCAGCAATATCGATAATAATCCCCTAAAATCTTACACAACACACACACACGCGCATATTTTGAAGACTTGCCATTCACAAGTACTCTCCATTAGTGTTAATCTCATTGTATGCTGTAGTTTCCTATCAAATTGTAATAAAATAATTGTTTATAATTCATTTCTCATCCATCTTCCCGGCTGAACTATAAATTGTGTATCAGCAGACTAAGTATATTTGAAATAGCTGACAGAGAATGGACTCTCGAGAAATTCTTAATCCTCTCTTCTTCCATATCCCCATTTATCAGAAGCTCAGAGAGGCTAAGGAACTTGCCAGTGTTTGCACAGCTAGGACATAGCAAAGCAATGTGGTGGTGGTGGTGTGTTTTGTTTTGCCATAGTGGGAACTTAATCCAGGGCCTCGAGTGCCAGGCAAGCGCTCTACCACTGAGCTACATCCACAACCCAACAAAGCAATGTTGAAACCCAGTGGTGCCTAACTCTAAAGTTCATGCTCCTTCCATAACGTTTTCACTGTCCCTTCAGAAATGTCCATACATCTTTAATTACATGAAATTCCACTTTCCAATGGCTATAATATTTTAGCAGCCATTTAAAGATGCTGGCACACAGTATTTTCAGCAATAAAAGCAGCATTGTAAAATATTAACATTTTCTTACCTCCAAAATAAAATTCCATTATGTTATTGCCTAAAGTTGTATGGTAAGAATTTGCTACAGAACAAGCAACCTTCATTGTACACATTTTCTTGAAGCATTGCCTTAAATCCTCTTTTAATGCAGGAATAGTTAAGTAGATACTAAAACTAGTTTCTAAATATTCCTCAACAACAATAAATATGCCTCAGTGCAAGACTACCAGGTAGAAATGAACAGGAGCATTTTCCTTGAAATCTCAGTCTTCTAGATACTTCCCTCTCTTCCCAACTTTTGCTATTTTAGGTCAGATTTGGAGCCTGATATGGTAGATAAACTGGTAGAAATGATAAGAAGTAGAAGAAAAATAATGGTAGAAATAAAGAAGATGCAGAGCAGAAATGTAAAAATAAAGACAACATCCCAAAAGATCTTGCCTGATACATCAGAGCTGAAAAAGTGGCAACCTGCAGAATGGACACTGTTATGGTTTGAATATGAAATGTACCCCACAGGTTTGTGAATTAAATGCTTGATCCCCAGCTGGTGGTGCTACTTTGAGAGGTGGTGGAAACTTTAGGAAATAGGTTCTAACCAGAGAAAACACATCCTCGAGGGGGTGCCTTTGAAGGTGATATGTGGTGCCCTGTCCCTTCCCCTCTCTCTGCTTCCTGTCCTCCATGAGGTGAGTAGCCTCTGCTATATGTTCTCACTGCCATGATGTCCTGCTTTACTACTGGCCCAGAATCAACAGATGTAAGGACCACGGATTGAAATCTCTGAAACCATAAACCAAAGTAAATCCTCCCATAAGTTGTTTCTGTCAGGTATTTTGTCAAGAAAGTAAAAGTCTGACTAATATAGACCACCCATATGATTTGGGCTGGCATATTGTGTTTTAAAAATAAAATATATAACCAATATTTACATATAGCTGATTGGACATTGGAATGTGGATGTCTTACTTCCTTTAGGAATCCTGAGTTATCTTTGGAAAGAATGCATCATCTTCAATTTGCCCATTCTCTGCTACCTACTCCCTCTTCTCTCCAGACTTCCCTCATTGTAAACTCACTTTAATCATGTAATTTGATATTGGCACCCTCCTGTCTGGCATCAAAATTCTCTTCCCATATTCTCAACACTCCAATCAAACTGGCTTCCTTTCATCTCATTGAACTCACTGAGGTTCTTCAACTCTGTGTTAGTCAATGTCTTTAAATAAAACAGAAACTAATCTATGTATTTTAAGCAGAAAAATATTTAATACAGGCAATTTGAGACAAACTATTGCAGGTGCAGAGAGTAAAGAAATTGCTCCCAGCATTTAAGAAGTCAGGAAATAGAAGGATCAGAAGAAATAATGACTCCTGACATCAGCTGTCTTCAATAAGGAAAGAGTGATTCTCAGGAACACAGGGAGATGCTATAGGCAAACATGTCATCTGTCACCTATGTCGGGTCCATCATCATTTGCAAAGAGCAATGGCTTCTTCTTTTCCTCTATATTTCAAATCTCATACAGCATCTCTCACTGTTGAATTCAAAATAAGAATCCCACTGGCCAGAAAGTTTGGGGAGTAGCTGGATGCCATGGCACACACCTGTAATCCCAGCAACTCAGGAGACTGAGGTAGGAGGATCACAAGTTTGAGTCCAGAGGCAGCCTGCGCAACTTAGCAAGAACCTGTCTCAAAATAAAAATAGAAAAGGGGTTGGGGGTATGGCTCAGCAGTAGAGCACTTTCCTAGCATGTGCAAGGCCCTGGATTCAATCACTCTGGAAGGAAGAGAGGGACAGAGGGAGGGAGGGAGAAAAGAAGGAAGGAAGGAAACGAGAGAGGGAGGGAAAGAAAGTAAGTTTGGGAAGAGAATTCTCCAAGATGAGTCTTTACTCTTCAAGGGAATACCAAGAAATCCAGGACAACACTGATTGTGAAGAGAGAATTCCCAGCCCATCATCACTAAACTTTTGCACATACTCTTGTTCCTGCCTGGAATACATTTCCCATCCCCTCACTAAGTCTAATTAACATTGGAGGCAACAACTTCTGGAATGGCTAAGTAAGGACCTCCAAAACTACACTCCTCAATAAAAGCAATGAGAACACTGGGGTAAAATAATAAAATCATTTTCAGAACTCCAGAATGTAACCACAGGCTTGCAAGAATATGAGGTGGATCGATTCAAGAAAAATAGCTGAATCCTGGTTTTAAGCCTGTAGTCCTCCAGGTATCTGAACTTGCCCCATCCCTATTTCCTTTCTCCACAGCTCCCCTTAGCAACGAAAACCAATAGCCTCAACAATATTGTAGCCATGGAAAACAATAGCCTAGTGCTAGAGAAAACAGAGGCACTTTGGAACTCCCCACAAAGCCCCATTCCCAAACAAGTGCCACTATTTAACCTGCCTGACAGGTCTTTAAACTCTACTCAGAACCACAGGGCTTGTCCTTATTTGACCTAACTCAACTCAAAACTTGCTTAGTATAACTTTATTGGTACCTTGATCTTAGATTTCTAGCCTCCAAATCTGTGAGGATATACATCTATTTTGTTACCCAGTCTGTGGTATCAAGCTATGGCAGTCCAAGCTGACTAATCCAATAGGTACACAGATGTTATCTCCTACAACTAATCCGCAGATTCATTTCAGAGGGAACTAGTAAGAAAGCAATTTCCCAATAGTTCTAATGAACTTTTGACTTTTTGGTTATATTGTACTCCTACTATATTCAGTTAACAAAAAAGGAGAGTAAATGAAATTCTGGGGTTAGACATGTCTCATTGACTTACTAGCTCTTTATTTTGAAGTATTTAAGGCTTATAAAAAAGTTGCAAAAATATTGCAGGGCATTCCTATCTCTACCTCATCCAGTTTCTCCTCATGTTAACCACTTATGTAACTATAATACAATTATCGAGTAAAACATTAGTACTGATGCACAACTGTTACCAAACTGAGCAAGTTATTTAAATTTTGCATGTTTGTCCATTAAAGTCCTTTTTCTATTTCAGGATCCTCCTGGGATCCCACATTTTGTTTAGTTTGAATTTCTTCTTAGGCACCTATTGTCTATAACCATTCTGGAGTCTTTCCTTATTTTTCAAGCAGTTTTATCATGTTTTTTCATAACTGAACTGAGTTTATACATACCACATCCAGCAGAGTGTTACTGTGTGCTTCTCAGTGAAACATATCAAGGGATTTAAGATGTCACATACTTTAATACAGGTGATGGTTACCTTAGTTGCTAAATTAGGTTGGTGTCTCCCTGGGTAAAGCTATTATGCTTCTCTTCCTAGTTACTGAATATTCTGGGGAAGAGAGCTTAAAACTATAAAAATTCTGTACTCCAACTTTCACTCACTAATTTTAGCATCCATTAGTGGATCTTGTCTGCAATAATTATTTTTAGAATGTTTATCTAATGGTGATTCTCTATTTCCTTTCTTCCTCCCACATAACTGGAATTCTACTGTAAAGAAAAAGCAGACTTTTCTCCATCTATGCCTTTAATCAATTACTTTTATTTGAATATGGACTGATAAATATTTTTCTTACTCTATACATAATAATTAAATACTATCTTCATTTCCTGCCCAAAGTATCCCAATTTTGGCTGCCAAGAGCTCCTTCAGGTTATTCCTATGTTCTTTTGAGAAGCCCCCATCTAGTTTTGAGCATTTCATTACTTTCTGTCATTACAAACTATTTCAGGCTTATCTTGTATTTTCCCTGACTCAGCCCTTGAATAAACCATTTTCCCCCAAAGCCCTGGATCTTTTTACTAAAGAATGGAGTTTAGAAACCAATTTCTGGGCAATAGGTTTGCTCACTGCTACTGAGATGCTACTGCTTCCAGGCGTTCCCAAAGAACAAGGTATATAATTCATATATGTGAATTATATACACACATTGCTATTCATAGGGTTTTCAATGGCTAATTGTTTTGGGAGTGGTTTGCCAGGTCCTACTCCCTAGTCTGTCTTAGTCTGGAAGCTCAGCTGAAAACCTGTCCACCACGGGTAACCTTGCTCATATCTGAGGTACCAGTGGCAGAGCTCTCAGCCTCATCGCAACACACAAGCCCCCACAGTGCGGCAAGCTATTGACGATGCAAAGGCATTTGATTGTGTGGATCATGACAAATTATGGATAACACTTCGGAAAATGGGAATACCAGAACACCTAATTGTGCTCATGAGAAACCTGTACATGAACCAGGAGGCAGTTGTTCAAATAGAACAAGGAAGCACTGAGTGGTTTAAAGTTGAAAAAGGTGTGAGTCAGGGCTGTATACTTTCACCCTATCTCTTCAATTTATACACTGAGCAAATAATCTGAGAAGCTGGACTTTATGAGAAAGAACGCGGCATCAAGATTGGAGGAAGACTCATTAACAACCTGCGTTATGCAGATGACACAATTCTGCTCGCTGAAAGTGAAGAGGATTTAAAACATTTACTGATGAAGATCAAAGATCACAGCCTTCAATATGGGTTACGACTAAGCATCAACAAAACAAAAATCCTTACAACTGGGTCAGCACACAACTTCACATTAAAGGAGAAAAGATTGAGGTTGTCCAAGATTTTGCTTTGCTTGGCTCTATAATCAACACCCATGGAAGCAGCAGCCAAGAAATGAAAAGATGCATTGCTCCAGAGAAAGCTGTGGCAAAAGATCTCTTTAGAGTATTG